>JAODLM010000680.1:0-122431 GCA_036937905.1 Salvia rosmarinus
CAAAATTTTGAACTCATTTTCACTCTCACTCCATTTTTACGCTCCATAGCGAGACCTCCTCACCATTCTCAAAAGAAATTTTCCTCTCTTCTCGGCCGTTCTTCACTCACGCTTGATACCATAAGTGTTCTTGTCATTCTATTCTATTTTACAAAGGTAAAACAACACCCTAAAGCTCGATTTTATCTTTCTTTGGTTCGAAAATGATCGAACATGTATATATATATATTCGTATGTTTAAAGTCCCTATGGATGAACTATGTGTTTATATGTTGTTCTTGATGATTTAGTTCGAAAATATATGTGAATATATATGTTAGATGAGCATAGATGGTTGTACATTAAGTTGTCGAAATGGATCTAGTGTTTGTTCATGATTTTCGAACCATATGAGTTGTTAAAATAATTTTTGAAAACTTTATAAAATGGGTACATGGTGACCGATTACCTCTTGGATATTTTAGTAATGGATTATTGTTTATTATCATGTTTATAGCCCATGGTGTGTTAATTAAAATTTTTGGAAAACCCTAGCTATTTATTTCATTAATACCGTGAGCTATTTAAATAGATACCTTGGTGTATAATTTTTATGTCAAGCATACAATGTCATATTCATGATTTAGGACCTTGATTACATGTTCTATGATTTATCTAGAATTTTTGAAAATCAAATGCATGATTTTTGAAAAATACCGTGAGCATACTATATGTATATGTTGATGTATGATTTTATTTTTGAACATGTAATGGTGTTTTAATGCTTTAGTATATTATTTATGCATTGTGTGAATTAATTAGAATTTTTGGAAATCAAATACTATTTTAAATCAAATAAACCGTGAGCTCGTTGCTCTTGAAGGTGATGATTTAATTAGTTTTGATAAATATTATGATGTTATATTACTATACTATAGTGTATAAACATAGTATATAATTATTAGAATTTTTGAAAACCAAATACTAAATAAAATCGAAAAAGCCGAGAGCTTGCAAGCTCATATGGTGACGATTTAAATTAGTTTGGTTGATATTATGATGTTACAATGTTATAATATAATTTTTAATCATGTTGGAATTTATTTAGAATTTTTAGAAATTAATTGCTAATTATTTGGTAATTTCCAAGTTATTACCGTGAATATTGTTATATATTGTGAAACGAATGCTTATGATGAACTATGGGTTATATTAATGATATATACTGATGTTGGGATGTTATAATAAGTATATATCAATTTTGAGAATTTTTGGATAATTATTCCCTATTTATAGGAATTACCGTAAATATATATATGTATATATATAAATAAATAGCAAATAATATCATATGAATTTGATAAATTCATATTCTGGACCATAGTGTATAATAATGCACTATATTAATTTAGAAAAAATTTCAAAGGTCATTTAGTATTTTTAATCTAATTATCGAAAATTTCGATAATATAAAGGTTTTAAATCCTTTTTAATTCAGTTTATTAATAAAATATATGTCTATTAATATTCTGGACAGTTTTGAATTTCACAAAATTTTATAAACATAGATTGCTATGTTTGAGACAAGCGTTCATTTATAACGTTTTAAATACCAAAATCTGCTTTTAATTATAAAAGGGTTATTAAAAATCTGAAAATATTTATAAGTCCTTGATTTACAAGATAAATCGAGAAATAGGACTTTACGTTTTCAAATCGATCAAATTCGATTTATAAAACAAAATAGTGAAATTACTTTTTAAAAGTCGAAATCGTTGACTTTGTTGACGATGTTGACTTAGTTGACTTTTGAGTCAAGCGTGCGATTCTCGCAGCTTATAAATCGTCGATGCTGCGTAAGATATACTAATTGAGTATGATACCTCATTAGTGAAAGATTTCACAAATGAAATCCATATAAAACGTGCTTATCGTTGAGCGTATCTCGAGAGCGAGAAAAGTCGATCGTATCGTGTTGAGGCGTATTGAATTCACTAAGGAATTCGGTCTACATCGATATGAAATATCGAAGTTTATCTTAGTTTTCGAAAGTCTCGAAGACTTGACGACGTCTAAAACCTCGTTTTTTCGTAAAGGTGTGCCTTGAAGCGTGACGGGATTTTGACGAGCGAACAGGACTTTTGCGAACCATAGTCGGTGGGCTCCTTTTCTGGGACCTCACGAATGTGAACCTTATCTTTAAAATGTGGGCTCTTTCTTACCTCACGAATGTGGCTTCTTATCTTTTAAATGTGGGCCTTTTCTTACCCGCTAAGCGTAACTTTCTTGTTATTTCAAATGAGTTTATTCTGACACTTATCCTACAAGTTGTTTAACAAATGTTTCTTGCATTACACCGCCGAAAATATTTCGTTTTGTGTATGGATCTATCTGTTATGCCGGGTAGAAAGCTGTGGAGATAGTTGGAACTATTATATCATTTGTTGTGGTAGCATGACCTTTTTAATGTCGGGTCTGTCTTGGGATGATAAATGCACAGCTAGGATTGGCGTGAAGGTTGGAACTATCTGCTGTGTTAACATATGCTTAAGGTATTTGTGTCTTTGTGCGGGATTACGGCCGGTCACGGCGTCGTAGATGGGAGGCCTCACTCTCGGCGTTTATTATTTATTATTATTATGTATTGTGACTATGAGATCGGACCATACACACGAAAATGCTCGGCGAGCTATGTTTCTGAACGAAAATGATTTGGTAAGCCTGAGGCATTTTTAACTAAAACCACTTGTGACTTACCGATATTGGCGGCGTAATCAAATTCTATCAAATGTTTTCGGCATGAGTCCACTAAGTGCAAATTTCTTGTACTTAGCCTGCATGTTGTTTTAAATGTGCGAGGTTGAGCTCGATGGTGATGATGGGGAATGTGTTGAGAGTCGGTGTCCTTGACCGATTTACTTGAATTTGTGGTTTATACCTTGAATGCATATCGTCGTATATGTATTCACACACTTTCATTGCTATACCACGAACTCCCTTATTTACGCTTTATGTTTATAAACTATTGAGGTCCGTCGGATCGAGGCCGAGTTTTGGGGTCCGATGGCTAAACCTTCAAAAACAATATAACATCATCTCGTATTACATTCGAGCATGTTAGTTTATTTTATGCATCTCTATTTTATCCATGTAACCCTAAATACTACTCCTAGTACTAGTAGCCCTCCGGTCGGGTTGGTCCGGAATGGGGTAAGTAACAGTGGTATCGGGCGCTTTGCTCTTTGTAAACCCAAAACCTTTTATTCTAAGTCAGATCAGTCCTTTGGACTTCTAGAAACCAATGACTCCCTCGACACTCCATCACATCGAGCTCAGCGGGAAAAGGTAGCTGCATTTCTTTCTCAAACTCATGAAATTTACGCATGATGAACAAGTTAGAAGAACTTTTGAAGGATTTTATTATTATGAAAATTTTTTGAAAATGAAAGAAGAAAATTTTTCCGAAATTTTTTGAATTGAACTAATACAATTGCTCAAAGTATTGAGATGGAAGTGTATGGTAGTATCGAGTTGAATGATCAACATGAAATGAGCAATTCATTTTGAATATGTGTATGAGTTGATCATGACTATCTTTTGAAATCATACTACCAAATTGCAAATAAAACTTTACCTCTCGACTTTCAAAATTTTATTTATGATGAGCGATATGTTATCATAAGGCGAACTTAGACTCTAAGGAGCATGTTCACGTGTCGTGAAAGAACATAAATCGAACTTCTTTTCCTTATGCGAGCGAAAGAGCGATAGGAAGAGCGAAGTAATGGTGGCCTCGGAGCTCGATCGGCGGAAGGCGGCGAGAAGGATGAACAAGGGTGACCTCGACCTTTAAAATTTGAATGGCGTCGGCACTCCATCACTACTTGACATGGTGAGCATCAACACAAGATGGGCGCCACTTACGGCTTCAGAATGTTCAGCCTCAACTTAAAAACCTGAAGATGGTAGGCGTATTACGTCGACATACGTCTCGATTTGCAATTTGGCACGATCGCGCAAATTTCCTGCACTGCGCAGTAGATTTGTTTAGCTAGATCTCTCGTTAGGACTCCGATTTACGCATGGTTTTCACCTGCGTACTCTAACACTGATCTTCATTTGTTATGAAGAACAGAATCCTAATTCTGCCTCAGAATACGATAGAGTCCGTTGAACTCTAGTTCGAGTGTTTGGTATAGAATAAGGATCTCGTAGCTTATATTAAGATGTTGTTGGCTTATGTATCGTTTGGGTAAGACTAAGAAGGTAAGTTGTGGTGAGTATTGTGCAGTATGATGTTACCTACCTTATAGACTTGCTTGACCTTATCTAGTTGCTTCACGTTCGTTTAAGATATCCTTTGCTTATGAGATGGCGATAGTTGACTTATGTTAGTTTTATTAAGTGACGGATGGAGGTTGAGATATCTCGCGAGGAGGAGGATTGGACCACACCCACCCAGAGGAGGAGGTAGTATTTATCGCTCCATTTGGATGTCTTGTTGGGAAGACTTGGGTGAGTTCTTGGCATATTACCTCCGTCTTTGGAGAGGCTTGAGAGCCTGGCGTGGCCGATTATAATGGCATCCAGCGCCTTCTAGCGATACTCCCTGCACACAGGATGGGTATGCTCGAGATATCGGAGATTACATCTAAGGCGCGATGGGCTACGACTTGGTGGGAGATCGCGGTTCGTGAGTCACGACTTACGTGTACGGCATTCTGAGGCAGCACCGGAGGACCCTACCTCCTCCCGAGTATACAGGCGGGATGAGTCGCGAGTGGCTTTACAGAGGTTCGAGGCAGATTGACCCGATCGTGCCTCGCTTTCCTTTTGATGAGGGCTGCTTTCGCTTAGAAGGCGGCCGCCCAGAGCCTTGGGAGGCGGTATTTCCACCCACAGCCGGACACCCGTCGTCCACGGTACCACCTCCACCACCTATGGTCCCGGCCATACCACCGGTCGAGCACTTGGTCGGACGGCACGGATGAGGTAGCAGATGTCGCGGTGGCTACGGCCCGATCCGCCCACGACTACGAGCATCGGGTGAATGCAGTGACGCTCTTAACCCTGCGAGACATACCGATGGTGGAAGCGATGGGCGGTCCATCGAGGGGCCCGCATGGACATTTCGGCGGCGAGGGCGACTCAGGAGGAGGAAGATCCCAGGAGGGCGGACGGTGGGAGGGCGCGTGATGTAGACCACAGCGAAGCTTAAAGATTTTTTTTTTGCTTAAGCACATTGTTTCCTTTTCCTATGTTTAATCTTTAGTGTTGGACTTAGAACCTTAGCTTTTGGAAGGCCGTGTGGGCGGGACTTATGTTTACTTTTCTTTTGTATAACCGTTGGTTGAACATCACACTATGGCGAAATTTTGGATATATATATATATATACATGACCTAATAGGGCTTTTGCGGCGAGTTATGTTTGTTAAGAATGATATTACATTTGGAATCGTTTCTGATAAAGCCGTAATAGCGTTGGTGTATGTTGGTTGTGAAAAGAATAAGTGCTAATGATTACTGTTTTCTATAGCGACATGCCTCAGAAGGAATCCGGGCGGGAACCCGAGGAGGTCGAGGTCGGGAAGGCGAGAGGAAGGGGTAGGATCCCGAGCAAGAGCGGAAGAGATTCCCCAACCACCACCTCCACCTCAACCCGATCGCGGGATCGAAGAAATGTTTCTAAGGCAGAACCTCACATCTTTTTGGGAAAGGTAGCCGGAAGAAGCCGAACAATGGGTTAGGGCCATTGAGCAGTTTTACCTTTTAAGGTGCAGCACGGGAAAGGTTGTCGTGTGTTACCTTCCGGTGATCGGACGGTGACTTACGGTGGGAGGCGGAAGAAGACTTTCAATTTGAGCGACTCGAGGAATTCGTGGGAGGATTTGAGAGGAGCTGTATGAAAAGTACATCCTAAAAGCTATAAGAGGAAGAAGGGCGAGAATTTTCTGCTAAAACAGAAAAGGATAGTGTGACCGACTATGATCGCACTTCTGCGAGATGTCGAGATATGCACAGGCGGTGGACACCGACTTGAAAATGTCGGAAAAGTTCGAGCGAGGGCTAAGAATGGAATCGCATGTCTCTTGCCGACCATGGAGACACATCCTGCTGAAGCTCTCGCACGAGCTTTAGATATAAGCGACCATGACCGAAAATAAGTCGGTGGCGTCTCGGACACACAATGCTGTTGGATAGAGGAAGGGAAATGGGAACAACATGCGGGAATAACAACCGCGGGAACTTTGGGGACCTTGAGTCTGGCGCCCGTGGCAAGAGCAGCGCCACAGGAGGACAAGGGTGGAAGAGCGACTTATGCTCCACCGGCAAGGGGACCACATGAGCAGTCGAGGACACCTCAATGCCCTCGATGCCATAGGACACACAAGGGTGTGTGCGGCAAACGTGGTGGCTGTTATAAATGCGGGCAAGCGGGCATTCGCATGACAATTGCCCGATATCACGTTCGGATGTAAGACCGAACCAGCGGGCAATGCTTTCGGCCATTAAGGGCTATCTGACTTCAACCCGGCGCGCGGCGGTTTACCCCACCCCTCAACTCGGTGTATGGCCCCAACCTCGACAACAACTCCAGCGGCCGCAACAATGGCGGACAACGCGGCAACAAACCCGCAACGCGCGTGGCGGCAACCACCCAACAAGCGGGCGTCAACCACCGCGTGCAGCGCGGCGGCGGCGACGAGCGAGCAACAACCGCCGAATCAGCGGGAACCGGCGCCCGTCGGCCTCGGCCGGCTCGGTGAAACTACGCCTGCATGGGGGCGAGCGAGCAGAACCAAGGAAACTTGGCGGTATGGGAGTTACTCAACCTACATTATAGTATTGTTCGATCTGGTGCTTCGCATTCTTTTATTGCAAAATCATGCGTGAAATCTTTGAGCCTTAGGTGCGAAAAATCAAGCCGGGATATGAGAATCTCATCGCCTATAGGAGGGATTATGGCCGTTACCACTTTTGCTCGAACCTAGAGTTGACATTAGGATCACTTAAGGTTACGGCTAACGATCTAAACATAATACCCATGGATGATGTAGACATAATCCTCGGAATGGTGGTTAGCTAAGAATCATTCCACGATTCTCTGTAAGGAAAGGAAAATTTCGTTTCACTTTCACGGACAAAACTACGCTTTTCACGGGATCGGCATGGGAAGGAGGATCCGATAGTATCGACACTACAAGCTAGGAGGATGATGAACGGAAGGGATGCCATGCATTCCTTGTTTATTTAAGCGATGAGGATAAACCGCGAGCGGGTAGAAGACATTGAAGTTGTCGAGAATTTCGGACGTGTTTCGAAAATCTACGGGACTACCTCGATAGACAACTAGAGTTTACCATCGACTTGGGCAGGATCAGCCCGGTGTCGAAGGCGCCTATAGGATGGCCCGAAGGAGCTAGAAGAGCTGAAAATCCAAATCGAGAGCTTTTGGATCTAGGATTCATTAGGCGAGTGTTTCACCTTGGGGGGGCTTTGTTTTGTTTGTTAAGAAAAGGATGGTTCTTTGAGGATGTGCATCGATTATAGGGAGCTAAATAAGATGACACTAAAGAACAAATACCCTTTACCGAATTGATGACTGTTTGATCAATTGCGAGGCGGGTGTATTCTCTAAAATTGATCTTAAGTCGAGGATACCATCGGCTGAAAATCTGATGCGAGGATGTACCTAAGGCGCATTAGAACGAGATATGGCCACTATGAATTCATAGTTATGCCATTCGGATTAACCAATGCACCGGCCGTATTCATGGACCTCGTGAGCAGTATTCCATCCATTTTGGATAAATTTGTTTTGGTCTTCATAGATGATATCCTTATCTACTCAAAGAATGAAGAGGATCATAAGGAACATCTACGAGACGGTTTTGCAAACCTTGAGAAATGAAAGACTCTTTGCTAAGTTTAGCAAATGTGAGTTTTAATTTGAAGGAAGTTATGTTCCTTGGACACATCGTGTCTGCTGAAGGCATAAAAGTAGATCGGCCAAAGTAGAGGCCGTGCGGGAATGGAAATCACCAAAGGCGCAGACGACGAAATTAGAAGTTTCCTAGGATTAGTGGCTACTATAGGAGATTCATGAAGGATTCTCCAAGATTGCAAGGCGATAACCCGACTACTCGGGAAGGAATCAAGTTGATTGGTGATGAGTGCGAGGCGAGTTTTCAAATACTCGAAGAAAAATTGACGGTGCACCGGTTCTAGCGGTCGAGCGGACAAAGTGCGTGGTCTATCTGAGCGCATCTAAGGCTGGGTGGGTTGTGTTTTGATGCAAGAAGGAAAAGTGATAGCTTACGCGTCCCGACAACTCGGACCCTGGTGAACTACTGACCCGCGATTTGGAATTAGCGGTGTGGTTCGTGCCTAAAATATGGAACACCATCTCTACGGTGTGAGATGTGAGATCTTCACGGATCATAAAGTTTGAAGTATTTCTTGAACAAAGAGATCGAATATGAGACAAAGAAGATGGCTAGAATTGGTAAAGATTACGTTGTGGTATTAACTATCACCGAGGCGAGGCGAATGTAGTGGTGGCGCTTGAGTCGTAAAACCATACCAGTTAGGATGTCTCTTTGTCTGAGAGGAAAAACTCGTTGAAGAGTTTGGTAGAATGAAGATTGAATTGGTGGAACCACGAGACAATTGTGGTTGTGTCGCTACACTCTTGCGGCATCGATCTAAGAAAAGAATTGTCGAGAGAAAGGATGGAGGAAAAGTTGGAAAAGATCGAGAAAGACTAAGGTGCGAAGGATTGAGAATTTCAAGAGGCGCGGATAAGCCTTATTGTTTGAAGGTAGGATATGCGTTCTGATGACGAGCTTGAGCGAAATCATGAGTGAGGCTCACGTCGCCTACACGCCCACCAGGCGGTACTAAGATGTACCGGGACACGAAGGAAAAATTTTGGTGGGAAGGCGTGAAGCGAGACATAGCTTCTTTCGTAGAAGCTGTTGTCTTGTTTGTCGACAAGTGAAGGCTACACCAGCGACCCTACGGGAAGTTACAACCGTTGGAAATCCCGAATGGAAGTGGGACGATATAACGATGGATTTCGTTACAAGCTTACCCAAATCGAAAGAGGAAACACAGCCATATGGGTAATTGTGGATAGACTTACCAAAAGTGCTCACTTTCTACCTATTCAAAGCACTTATGGATCGATAAGTTGGCCCGGTATGCGTTAAGGAAATTATGCGACTACATGGAGTGCCAAAATCTATTACCTCGATCGAGACTCAAGTTCACATCCAGTTTTGGATTAGCTTGCAAAGAAGGCTGAGTGCAGATTAAACTTGATCTGACATTCCACCCACAAACCGATGGACGATCGGAAGAGCGATCAAAAGCTAGAAGATATGCTTAGAAGCGTAATTTTGGATCGAGGTGCAAAATGGGAAGATATTTTACCTCGATTGAATTTGCTTACAACAACGATTATCAGCGACGATCGGCATATTGTCTGAAGCCTTGTATGGCGAAAGTGTAGATCACCACTTTATTGGGATGAAGTCGGTGAGAGAAAAGTCATAGGGCACGATGCGGTGGCGAAATGATCGAAATCGTTCGACAAATTAGGATGAGGATAAAGAGGCTCGGGACGGACGGAAATCTTCTGACGTCTGCGTGGATCCGAACTCTGATTTGAGGATGGAGACAAAGTATTTCTTAAGGTCTCTCCATAAAAGGATTGTCGGGTTTGGCACGAAAGGAAAGCTTAGACCCGTTTCATAGGACCTTATGAGATCTAGAAAGGATAGGTCCGATAGCTTATAGGTTGGCTCTTGTGCAAACCAGGAAATGTCCATAATGTTTTCCGTCTCGCGATTACGAAAATCGTTCACGACCCAAAGCACGTGATTCGCAAGGCGGCGTGATCCTCGGGCGGACATGAGCTATAAGGAAGAACCGCGGCCATACTTGACCACAAAGTCCAACAACTACGAGCGAGTCGATTAGTTAGTCAAGTCTTGTGGAGACACCACAGACGAAGAAGCCACGTGGGAGCTTGAAGAAGCGATGAGAGAAAAATACCCGATCTATTTTTCTAAAGGTATACAAATTCGGGACGAAATTTTTCGTAAGGGGTGGAATGTAATATTCGAAAAGCGAATATCGATTACGGTTTTCTAAACCGTAATTAGGGTTTTGCCGTATATTATCTTTTACGACATCGAATCTTGTGATTTCGATACGATATCGTTATAACAATTCCTTTCATAATTCACTAAGGTTGTGAATTAAAGGTTGAAATATTACGAAATGATTCGTCGATATATTTTAACGTCGAGCAGCGTGTCGAGCGTCGACTTTTCATGAAATTTTACGGCGGTGAAGCTTGGAATTAATTTCCATCTTAATTCCTTTATTAAAGGAATATATTTATTTAGTAAGTATGAACTTCTGCGACCATTTTGAGATGAGTCGATTTTGAGCGTTTGAGGCGTTTTGAGCGTCGGCGTCTGAGGCGTTTTGTAAAATGAGTTTAATGCTAGGAAATTATAATAATTAATTTCCTATTATTATTTTATATAATTTCAGTATTAATATTTATTAAAATCGAATTTTCAGTTATTAAATTCGATAATTTGATATTGAAATTTTGAAAACCCTAAGTTTATAAACTTTGGTTTTCACATGAAATGACACTATTAAATTATCATATGGTATCTAAACTTTATAATATGATATATATGAGTATTATTAAGCTATGAAATCAGTTTTGGAACAATAAAACTCGATAGCTTATATTTATAATTTTGAAACCTAATTATTGAAATTAGGGTTTTATATGCATAAATTAATGCTATAATTTTATCCTATGCTATTATTTAATATCTAAATCATATATTATGATGTATATATGTATATTTGGATCGAAAATGGCATGAGTATCAATAATAGGTGTGATTTGTATTTTTATACCTATTTTCCTAATTTTGGATCGGTAATTTGTATATATGCTATATGCTTGATTTAATTATTTTAATGGCTTGTATTATATATCTATGATTATGTATGATATATATATCTTGTATTAGGGATGGAATAAAAATTAAACCACCCTAAACACCCTTAAAACCACTGGCATTTACCCACATTAAACAAAGCATGGGATCGATTTTTTTTGTGACCCATGATCACCCTTTTCACTAGCCTAATGATCACTCTACTCTCATCATTGGGCTACATATTCTATTCAGATTTTTGGACAAAAATCGAGAGAGAGAGAGAGGAGTTAATTAGGGAGGACTCTTCACTTCAACACTCGTTACTTTCATCACATTTCAAACACTCAAAATTTTGAACTCATTTCCTCTCTCTCTCCATTTTCTGCTCCATAGCGAGACCTCCTCACCATTTCAAAAAAATTTTTCTCTCTTCTCCATTTCTCCTCCTCAACCTTGATACCATACCAGTGTTCTTGTGATTCTATATCATATCTAAGGTAAAACAGGAGACTAGCTCGATTTTATCTTTCTTTGGTTCGAAAAAAATCGAACATGCTATATATATATTTATGTATTTAAAGTCCCTATGGATGAACTATGTGTTTATATGTTGTTCTTGATGATTTTGTTTTGATGATTTATATGTCCAAATAATGAATATATGTTAGATGAACATATGGTGGTTGTTTATTTAATGTTTGAATGGATCTAGTGTTTATATATGATTTTGAACCATATGAGTTGTTAAAATAATTTTGAAAACTTTATAAAATGGGTACATGATGACCGATTACCTCTTGGATATTTTAGTAATGGATTATTGTTTATTATCATGTTTATAGCCCATGGTATGTTAATTAAAATTTTGGAAAACCACAGCTATTTATTTCATTAATCCGTGAGCTATTTAAATAGATACCTTGGTGTATAATTTTTATTTCAAGCATCTGATGTCATATTCATGCTTTAGAACCTTGATTATATGTTCTATGATTTAATTAGAATTTTGAAAATCAAATGCATGATTTTTCAAAATACCGTGAGCATGTAATATGTATATGTTGGTGTATGATTTTATTTTTGAACATGTAATGGTGTTTTAATGCTTTAGTATATTATTTATGCATTGTGTGAATTAATTAGAATTTTGGAAATCAAATACTATTTTAAATCAAATAAACCGTGAGCTTGTTGCTCTTGAAGGTGATGATTTAATTAGTTTTGATAAATATTATGATGTTATATTACTATACTATAGTGTATAAGCATAGTATATAATTGTTGGAATTTTTGAAAACCAAAAACCAAAAACAATCAAAAAAGCCGAGAGCTTACAAGCTCATATGGTGATGATTTCAATTGGTTTGGTTGATATTATGATGTTACAATGTTATAATATAATTTTTAATCATGTTGGAATTTATTTAGAATTTTAGAAATTGTTTGCTAATTATTTGGTAATTATCAAGTTATTACCGTGAATATTGTTATATATTGTGAAATGAATGCTTATGATGAACTATAGGTTATATTAATGATATATATTGATGTTGGGATATTATAATAAGTATATATCAATTTTGGGAATTTTTGGATAATTATTCCCTATTTATTGGAATTACCGTAAATATATATATGTATATATATAAATAAATAGCAAATAATATCATATGAATTTTATAAATTCATATTCTGGACCATAGTGTATAATAATGCACTATATTAATTTAGAAAATTTTTCAAAGGTCATTTAGTATTTTTAATCTAATTATCGAAAATTTCGATAATTATAAAGGTTTAAAATCCTTTTTAATTCAGTTTATTAATAAAATATATGTCTATTAATATTCTGGACAGTTTTGAATTTTACAAAATTTTATAAACATAGATTGCTATGTTTGAGACAAGCGTTCATTTATAACGTTTTAAATACCAAAATCGCTTTTAATTATAAAAGGGTTATTAAAATCTTGAAAATATTTATAAGTCCTTGATTTACAAGATAAATCGAGAAATAGGACTTCGTTTTCAAATCGATCAAATTCGATTTATAAAACAAAATAGTGAAATTACTTTTTAAAAGTCGAAATCGTTGACTTTGTTGACGATGTTGACCGTTGACTTTTCGAGTCAAGCGTGCGATTATCACGTTTATAAATCGTCGATGCGGCGTAAGATATACTAATTGAGTATGATACCTCATTAGTAAGAAAAGATTTCACAAATGAAATCCATATATCGAAAAGCGTGCTTATCGTTGAAAGTATCTCGAAGAGCGAAAAGTCGATCGTATCGTGTTGAGGCGTATTGAATCACTAAGGAATTCGGTCTACATCGATATGAAATATCGAAGTTTATCTTAGTTTTGAAAGTCTCGAAGACTTGAGCGACGTCTAAAACCTCGCTTTTTCGTAAAGGTGTGGGCCGCAAAGCAATGACGGGATTTTGACGAGCGAGCGAACTGGGACTTTACAGCGAACCATAGTCGGTGGGCTCTTTTCTTACCTCACGAATGTGGGCTTCTTATCTTTAAAATGTGGGCCTTTTAAATGTGGGCCTTTTCTTACCCGCCAAAAGCGTAACTTTCTTGTTATTTCAAATGAGTTTATTCTGACACTTATCCTACTGTTGTTTAACAAATGTTTCTTGCATTACACGCGAAAATATTTCGTTTTGTGTATGGATCTATCTGTTATGCCGGGTAGAAATTGTGGAGATAGTTGGAACTATTATATCATTTGTTGTGGTAGCGCTGACCTTTTTAATGTCGGGTCTGTCTTGGGATGATAAATGCACAGCTAGGATTGGCGTGAAGGTTGGAACTATCTGTTGTGTTAACATATGCTTCTGAGAGTGATTGTGTCTTTGTGCGGGATTACGGCGGTCGCGGCGTCGTAGATGGGAGGCCTCCTCTCGGCGTTTATTATTTATTATTATTATGTATTGTGACTATGAGATACGGACCATACACACGAAAATGCTCGGTCGAGCTATGTTCTGACGAAAATGATTTGGTAAGCCTGAGGCATTTTAACTAAAACCACTGTGACTTACCGATATTGGCGTAATCCAAATTCTATCAAATGTTTTCGGCATGAGTCCACTAAGTGCAATTTCTTGTACTTAGCCTGCATGTTGTTTTTAAATGTGCGAGGTTGAGCTCGATAGTGATGATGGGGAATGTGTTGAGAGTCGGTGTCCTGACCGATTTACTTGAATTTGTGGTTTATACCTTGAATGCATATCGTCGTATATGTATTCACACACTTTCATTGCTATACTACGAACTCCTTTATTTCGCTTTATGTTTATAAACTATTGAGGTCCATCGGATCGGGCGAGTTTTGGGGTCCGATGGCTAAACCTTTTCAAAAACAATATAACATCATCTCGTATTATGTTCGAGCATGTTAGTTTATTTTATGCATCTCTATTTTATCCATGTAACCCTAAAATACTACTCCTAGTACTAGTAAGCCCTCGGTCCGGGTTGGTGGGAATGGGGTTAAGTGACAGTGGTATCAGGCGCTTTTGCTCTTTGTAAACCCAAAACCTTTTATTCTAAGTCTAGATCAGTCCTTTGGACTTCTAGAAACCAATGACTCCCTCGACACTCCATCACATCGAGCTCACCAGGAAAAAGGTAGCGCATTTCTTTCTCAAACTCGTGAAATGGAAATTTTTACGCATGATGAACAAGTTAGAAGAACTTTTGAAGGATTTTATTATTATGAAATTTTTTTGAAATTTGAGAAGAAAATTTTTCCAAAAATTTTTTAATTGAACTAATACAATTGCTCAAGTATTGAGATGGAAGTGTATGGTAGTATCGAGTTGAATGATCAACATGAAATGAGCAATTCATTTTGAATATGTGTATGAGTTGATCATGACTATCTTTTGGAAATAATACTCCAAAAATTGCAAATAAAACTTTACCTCTCGACTTTCAAAATTTTATTTATGATGAGCGATATGTTATCATAAGGCGAACTTAGACTCTAAGGAGCATGTTCACGTATCGTGAAAGAACATAGAAATCGAACTTCTTTTCCTTATGCGAGCGAAAGAGCGATAGGAAGAGCGAAAGTAATGATGGCCTCGAGCTCGAGCGGCGAAAGGCAGCGAGAAGGATGAACGAGGGTGACCTCGACCTTTAAGGTGAATGGCGTCGGCACTCCATCACTACTTCGACATGGTGAGCATCAACACAAAATGGGCGCCACTTACGGCTTCAGAATGTTCAGCCTCAACTTAAAGACCTGAAGATGGTAGGCGTATTACGTCGACATACGTCTCGATTTGCAATTTGGCACGATCGCGCAAATTTCCTGCACTGCGCAGTAGATTTGTTTTAGCTAGATCTCTCGTTGGGACTCCGATTTACGCATGGTTTTCACCTGCGTACTCTAACACTGATCTTCATTTGTTATGAAGAACAGAATCCTAATTCTGCCTCCAGAATACGATAGAGTCCGTTGAACTCTAGTTCGAGTGTTTGGTATAGAATAAGGATCTCGTAGCTTATATTAAGATGTTGTTGGCTTATGTATACGTTTGGGTAAGACTAAGAAGGTAAGTTGTGGTGAGTATTGTGCAGTATGATGTTGCCTACCTTATAGACTTGCTTGACCTTATCTAGTTGCTTCACGTTACGTTTAAGATATCCTTGCCTGCTTATGAGATGACGATAGTTGACTTATGTTAGTTTTGTTCGTGACAGATGGAGGGGATGAGATATCTCGCGAGGAGGAGGATTGGACCACCCCACCCGGAGGAGGAGGTGAGTATTTATCGCTCGGTTGGATGTCTTGTTGGGAAGACTTGGGTGAGTTCTTGGCATATTACCTCCGTCTTTGGAGGCGCCCGAGCCTGGCGTGGCCCGATTATAATGGCATCAGCGCTTCTAGCGATACTCCCTGCACAGGATGGGTATGCTCGAGAGATATCGGAGATTACATCTGCAGGCGATGGGCGGCTACGACTTGGTGGGAGATCTGCGGTTCGTGAGTCACGACTTACGTGTACGGCATTCTGCAGGCGGCAGAGAGGACCCTACCTCCTCCTCCCGAGTATACTGGCGGGATGAGTCGCGAGTGGCTTTACAGAGGTTCGAGGCGGATTGACCCGATCGTGCCTCCTTTCCTTTTGTGAGGAAGGCACGCTCGCTTAGAGAGGCGGCACGCCCGAGCCTTGGGAGGCGGTATTTCCACCCACACGCCGGACACCCGTCGTCCACGGTACCACCTCCACCACCTATGGTCCCAGCCATACCACCGGTCGAGCACTTTCGTCGGACGGCACGGATGAGGGTAGCGAGATGTCGCGGTGGCTACGGCCCGATCCGCCGTGACTACGAGCATCGGGTGAATCAGCGACGCTCTTAACCCCTGCGAGACATACCGATGGTGGAAGCGATGGGCCGGTCCGTCGAGGGGCCCGCATGGACATTCGAGGCGGCGGGGCGACTCAGGAGGAGGAAGATCCCAGGAGGGCGGACGGTGGGAGGGCGCATGATGTAGACCACAGCGAAGCTTAAAGAGATTTTTTTTAAGCACATTGTTTTCCTTTTCCTATGTTTAATCTTTAGTGTTGGACTTAGAACCTTAGCTTTTGGAAGGCCGTGTGGGCGGGACTTATGTTTTACTTTCTCTTTTGTATATAGTTGGTTGAACATCTGCCTATGGCGAAATTTTGGATATATATATACATGACCCTAATAGGGCTTTTGCGGCAAGTTATGTTTGTTAAGAATGATATTACATTTGGAATCGTTTCTGATGAAGCCGTAATAGCGTTGGTGTATGTTGAGTTGTGAAAAGAATAAGTGCTAATGATTACTGTTTTCTATAGCGACATGCCTCAGAAGGAATCGGGCGGGAACCCGGAGGTCGAGGTCGGGAAGGCCGAGAGGAAGGGTAGGATCCCGAGCAAGAGCGGAAGAGATTCCCCAACCACCACCTCCACCTCAACCCGATCGCGGATCGAAGAAATGTTTCTAAGGCAGAACCTCACATCTTTGGAAAGGTAGCCGGAAGAAGCCGAACAATGGGTTAGGGCCATTGAGCAGTTTTACCTTTTAAGGTGCAGCACGGAAAGGTTGTCGTGTGTTACCTTCCGGTGATCGGACCGGTGACACGGTGGGAGGCGGAAAGAAGACTTTCACGGTGAGCGACTCGAAGAATTCTCGTGGGAGGATTTGAGGGGCTGTATGAAAAGTACATCCTAAAAGCTATAAGAGGAAGAAGGGCGAGAATTTTTCTGCTAAAACAAAAAGGATAGTAGTGACCGACTATGATCGCACCTTCTGCGAGATGTCGAGATATGCACCGAGCTGGTGGACACCGACTTGAAAATGTCGGAAAAGTTCGAGCGGGGCTAAGAATGGAGATCGCATGTCTCTTGCCGACCATGGAGACTGTCCTACTGAAGCTCTCGCACGAGCTTTAGATATAAGTGACCATGACCGAAAATAAGTCGGTGGCGTCTCGGACACACAATCTTTGGATAGAGGAAAGGGAAATGGGAAATGGGAATAACAACGCGGGAACTTTGGGGCCTTGAGTCCTGGCGCCCGTGGCGAGAGGCAGCGCCACAGGACAATTTGGAAGAGGCGACTTATGCTCCACCAGCAAGGGGACCACATGAGCGTCGAGGACACCTCAATGCCCTCGATGCCATAGGACACACAAGGGTGTGTGCACGGCAAGCGTGGTGGCTGTTATAAATGCGAGGCAAGCGGGCATTACGCATGACAATTGCCCGATATCACGTTCGGATGTAAGACCGAACCAGCAAGGCAATGCTTTCGGCCATTAAGGGCTATCTGACTTCAACCCGGCCCGCGCGGCGGTTTATTAACCCCTCAACTCCGGTGGCATTGCCCAACCTCAACAACAACTCAGCGGCCGCAACAATGGCGGCAACGCGGCAACAAATCCCGCCGCGCGATGGCGGCCACAACAACGGCGGGCGTCAACCACGGCGCCAGCGCCCGGCGGCGGCAACAGGCGAGCAACAACCGCCGAATCAGCGGGACCGGCGCCCGTCGACCTCGGCCGGCTCGGTGAAACTACGCCTGCATAGGAGGCGAGCGAACAAAACCAAGGGAACTTGGCGGTATGGGAGTTCTTCTCAACCTACTGTTATAGTATTGTTCGATCACGGGTGCTTCGCATTCTTTTATTGCAAAATCATGCGTGAAATCTTTGAGCCTTAGGTGCGAAAAATCGAGCCGAGGATATGAGAATCTCATCGCCTATAGGAGGGATTATGGCCAGTTACCACTTTTGCTCGAACCTAGAGTTGACATTAGGATCACTTAAGGTTACGGCTAACAATCTAAACATAATACCCATGGACGATGTAGACATAATCCTCGGAATGGATTGGTTAGCTAAGAATCATTCCACGATTCTCGTAAGGAAAGGAAAATTTCGTTTCACTTTCACGGACAAGAAACTCTACGCTTTTCACGGGATCGGCATGGGAAGGAGAATCCCGATAGTATCGACACTACAAGCTAGGAGGATGATGAACCGGAAGGGATGCCATGCATTCCTTGTTTATTTAAGCGATGAGGATAAACCCGAGCGGGTAGAAGACATTGAAGTTGTCGAGAATTTTCGGACGTATTTCCGAAAATCTACGGGACTACCTCACGATGAGACAACTAGAGTTTACCATCGACTTGGAGCGAGGATCAGCCCGGTGTCGAAGCGCCTATAGGATGGCCCGAAGGAGCTAGAAGAGCTGAAAATCCAAATCAAGAGCTTTTGGATCTAGGATTCATTAGGCGAGTGTTTCGCCTGGGGGCGCTTTGTTTTGTTTGTTAAGAAAAGGATGGTTCTTTGAGGATGTGCATCGATTATAGGGAGCTAAATAAGATGACACTAAAGAACAAATACCCTTTACCGAATTGATGACTGTTTGATCAATTGCGAGGCGGGTGTATTCTCTAAAATTGATCTTAAGTCGGGATACCATCAGTGAAAATACTGATGCGAGGATGTACCTAAGGCGCATTCCGAACGAGATATGGCCACTATGAATTCATAGTTATGCCATTCGGATTAACCAATGCACCGGCCGTATTCATGGACCTCATGAGCAGTATTTCATCCATTTTGGATAAATTTGTTTTGGTCTTCATAGATGATATCCTTATCTACTCAAAGAATGAAGAGGATCATAAGGAACATCTACAGACGGTTTTGCAAACCTTGAGAAATGAAAGACTCTTTGCTAAGTTTAGCAAATGTGAGTTTTAGTGAAGGAAGTTATGTTCCTTGGACACATCGTGTCTGCTTGAAGGCATAAAAGTAGATCCGACCAAAGTAGAGGCCGTGCGGGAATGGAAATCACCAAGAGGCAAAGACGAAATTAGAAGTTTCCTAGGATTAGCTGGCTACTATAGGAGATTCATGAAGGATTCTCCAAGATTGCAAGGCCGATAACCCGACTACTCGGAAGGGAATCAAGTTGATTGGGTGATGAGTGCGAGGCGAGTTTTCAAATACTCGAGGAAAAATTGACGGTGCACAGTTCTAGCGGTCGAAGCGGACAAAGAGTATGTGGTCTATCTGAGGCGCATCTAAGGCGGGTGGGTTGTGTTTTGATGCAAGAAGGAAAAGTGATAGCTACGCATCCGACAACTCGGACCCCTGAGTGAACTACCTGACCCGCGATTTGGAATTAGCGGTGTAGTTCATGCCCTAAAAATATGGAGACACCATCTCTACGGTGTGAGATGTGAGATCTTCACGGATCATAAGAGTTTGAAGTATTTCTTGAACAAAGAGATCTGAATATGAGACAAAGAAGATGGCTAGAATTAGTAAAGATTACATTGTGGTATTAACTATCACCGGGCAAGGCGAATGTAGTGGCGGCGCTTGAGTCGTGAAACCATACCAAGTTAGGATGTCTCTTTGTACTGAGAGGAAAAACTCGTTGAAGAGTTTGGTAGAATGAAGATTGAATTGGTGGAACCACCGAGACAATTGTGTTTGTATCGCTACACTCACACCGGCATCGACCTAAGAAAAAGAATTGTCGAGACGAAGGATGGAGAAAAGTTGGAAAGGATCAGAAAGACTAAGGTGCGAAGGATTGAGAATTTCAGAGGCACGGATAACGCCTTATTGTTTGAAGGTAGGATATGCGTTCACGTGGCGCAGAGCTTGAGCGAAATCATGAGTGAGGCTCACGTCGCCCTACACCGCCCACCCAGGCGATCTAAGATGTACCGGGACACGAAGGAAAAATTTTGGTGGGAAGGCGTGAAGCGAGACATAGCTTCTTTCGTAGAAAGCATTTGTCTTGTTTGTCGACAAGTGAAGGCCTACACCAGCGACCCTACGGGAAGTTACAACCGTTGGAAATCCCGAATGGAAGTGGGACGATATAACGATGGATTTCGTTACAAGCTTACCCAAATCGAAAGAGAAACACGCCATATGGGTAATTGTGGATAGACTTACTAAGAGTGCTCACTTTCTACCTATTCAAAGCACTTATGGATCGATAAGTTGGCCCGGTATGCGTTAAGGAAATTGTGCGACTACATGGGTGCAAAATCTATTACCTCGATCGAGACTCAAGTTCACATCAGATTTTGGATTAGCTTGCAAGAAGGCTGAGTGCGAGGTTAAGCTTGATCTGACATTCCACCCACAAACCGATGGACGATCGGAGAGAGCGATCAAACGCTAGAAGATATGCTTAGAGCTGTAATTTTGGATCGAGGTGCAAAATGGGAAGATATTTTACCTCGATTGAATTTGCTTACAACAACGATTATCAGCGACGATCGGCATGGTTGTCTGAAGCCTTGTATGGCGAAGTGTAGATCACCACTTTATTGGGATGAAGTCGGTGAGAGAAAAGTCATAGGGCACGATGCGGTGGCGAAATGATCGAAATCGTTCGACAAATTAGGATGAGGATAAAGAGGCTCGGGATGGACGAAATCTTCTGACGTCTGGCGTAGATCAGAGCTACTGATTTGAGGATGGAGACAAAGTATTTCTTAAGGTCTCTCCATCAAAAGGTTGTCGGGTTTGGCACGAAAGGAAAGCTTAGACCCGTTTCATAGGACCTTATGAGATCTAGAAAGGATAGGTCGATGGCTCTGAGGTTGGCTCTTCCGCCAAACTAGGGAATGTCCATAATGTTTTCACGTCTCGCGATTACGAAAATCGTTCACGACCCAAAGCACGTGATTCGCCAAGGCGGCGTGATCCTCGAGCGGACATGAGCTATAAGGAAGAACCCGCAGCCATACTTGACCACAAAGTCCAACAACTACGGAGCAAGTCGATTAGTTAGTCGAAGTCTTGTGGAGACACCACGGACGAAGAAGAAGCCACGTGGGAGCTTGAAGAAGCGATGAGAGAAAAATACCCGATCTATTTTCTAAAGGTATACAAATTCGGGACGAAATTTTTCGTGAGGGGTGGAATGTAATATTCGAAAAGCGAATATCGATTACGGTTTTCTAAACCCGTAATTAGGGTTTTTAGTATATTATCTTTTACGACATCGAATCTTGTGATTTCGATACGATATCGTTATAACGAATTCCTTTCATAATTCACTAAGGTTGTGAATTAAAGGTTGAAATATTACGAAATGATTCGTCGATATATTTTAACGTCGAGCAGCGTATCGAGCGTCGACTTTTCATGAAATTTTACGGCGGTGAAGCTTGGAATTAATTTCCATCTTAATTCCTTTATTAAAGGAATATATTTATTTAGTAAGTATGAACTTCTGCGACCATTTTGAGATGAGTCGATTTTGAGCGTTTGAGGCGTTTTGAGCGTCGGCGTCTGAGGCGTTTTGTAAAATGAGTTTAATGCTCGGGAAATTATAATAATTAATTTCCTATTATTATTTTATATAATTTCAGTATTATTAATTATTAAAATCGAATTTTCAGTTATTAAATTCGATAATTTGATATTGAAATTTTGAAAACCCTAAGTTTATAAACTTTGGTTTTCACATGAAATGACACTATTAAATTATCATATGGTATCTAAACTTTATAATATGATATATATGAGTGTTATTAAGCTATGAAATCAGTTTTTGGAGCAATAAAACTTGATATTGCATATATATATAATTTTCGAAACATAATTCTTGAAATTAGGGTTTTATATGCATGAATTAATGCAATAATTTTATCCTATGATATTATTTAATATCTAAATCATATATTATGATGTATATATGTATATTTGGATCGAAAATGGCATGAGTATCAATAATAGGTGTAATTTCTATTTTTATACCTATTTTCCTAATTTCAATCGGTAATTTCGTATATATGCCTATATGTTGGATTTAATTATTTTAATGGCTTGTAATATATATCTATGATTATGTATGATATATATATCTAGTATTAGGGATGGAATAAAAATTAAACCACCCCTAAAACCCTTAAAAGCGCCGGCTACCCCCTATTAAACAAAGCATGGGATCACCTTTTCTATTGCCCAACCCATGATCACCCTTTTCCCTCTAGCCTAATGATCACTCTATTCACATCATTGGGCTACATATTCTATTCAGATTTTTGGACAAAAATCGAGTGAGAGAGAGAGGAGTTAATTAATGAAACTCTTCACTTCAACACCCCACTTTCATCATACACTCCCACTCCAAAATTTTGAACTCATTTTCACTCTCTCCCCCTCCATTTTTCTGCTCCATAGCCGAGACCTCCTCACCATTCTCAAAAGAAATTTTCCTCTCTTCTCCTTCATTCTTCACTCACACCTTGATACCATAAGTGTTCTTGTCATTCTATTCTATTTTACAAAGGTAAAACAACACCCTAAAGCTCGATTTTATCTTTCTTTGGAAAATCGAGCAAAATGATATATTTATGTATGTATATATATATATACATATGTTTAAATGTCCCTATGGATGAACTATGGGTTATATATGTTCTTGATGATTTAGTTCGAAAATATATGTGAATATATATGTTAGAATAAACATATGGTATTGTACATTAAGTTGTGAAATGGATCTAGTGTTTGTTCATGATTTTGAACCATATGAGTTATTAAAATAATTTTGAAAACTTTATAAAATGGGTACATGGTGACCGATTACTTCTTGGATATTTTAGTAATGGATTATTGTTTATTAACATGTTTATAGCCCATGGTGTGTTAATTAAAATTTTGGAAAACCCTAGCTATTTATTTCATTAATACCGTGAGCTATTTAAATAGATACCTTGGTGTATAATTTTTATGTCAAGCATACAATGTCATATTCATGATTTAGGACCTTGATTAGATGTTCTATGATTTATCTGGAATTTTGAAAATCAAATGCATGATTTTTGAAAAATACCGTGAGCATACTATGTGTGTATATGTTGATGTATGATTTTATTTTGAACATGTAATGGTGTTTTAATGCTTTAGTATATTATTTATGCATTGTGTGAATTAATTAGAATTTTGGAAATCAAATACTATTTTAAATCAAATAAACCGTGAGCTTGTTGCTCTTGAAGGTGATGATTTAATTAGTTTTGATAAATATTATGATGTTATATTACTATACTATAGTGTATAAACATAGTATATAATTATTGGAATTTTTTGAAAACCAAATACTAAATAAAATCGAAAAAAGCCGAGAGCTTACAAGCTCATATGGTGACGATTTAAATTAGTTTGGTTGATATTATGATGTTACAATGTTATAATATAATTTTTAATCATGTTGGAATTTATTTAGAATTTTAGAAATTAATTTGCTAATTATTTGGTAATTATCAAGTTATTACCGTGAATATTGTTATATATTGTGAAACGAATGCTTATGATGAACTATAGGTTATATTAATGATATATATTGATGTTGGGATGTTATAATAAGTATATATCAATTTTGAGAATTTTTGGATAATTATTCCCTATTTATTGGAATTACCGTAATATATATATGTATATATATAAATAAATAGCAAATAATATCATATGAATTTGATAAATTCATATTCTGGACCATAGTGTATAATAATGCACTATATTAATTTAGAAAAAATTTCAAAGGTCATTTAGTATTTTTAATCTAATTATCGAAAATTTCGATAATATAAAAGGGTTTTAAAATCCTTTTTAATTCAGTTTATTAATAAAATATATGTCTATTAATATTCTGGACAGTTTTGAATTTCACAAAATTTTATAAACATAGATTGCTATGTTTGAGACAAGCGTTCATTTATAACGTTTTAAATACCAAAATCGCTTTTAATTATAAAAGGGTTATTAAAAATCGAAAATATTTATAAGTCCTTGATTTACAAGATAAATCGAGAAATAGGACTTTACGTTTTCAAATCGATCAAATTCGATTTATAAAACAAAATAGTAAGAAATTACTTTTTAAAAGTGAAATCGTTGACTTAGTTGACGATGTTGACTTCGTTGACTTTTCGAGTCAAGCGTATGATTATACGCTTATAAATACGTCGATGACGCGTAAGATATACTAATTGAGTATGATACCTCATTAGTAAGAAAAGATTTCACAAATGAAATCCATATATCGAAAACGTGCTTATCGTTGAGCGTATCTCGAGGAAGCGAGAAAAGTCGATCGTATCGTGTTGAGGCGTATTGAATCCACTAAGGAATTCGGTCTACATCGATATGAAATATCGAAGTTTATCTTAGTTTTCGAAAGTCTCGAAGACTTGGCGACGTACTAAAACCTCGCTTTTTCGTAAAGGTGTGGGCCAAACGCAATGACGGGATTTTGACGAACGAGCGAACTGGGACTTTACAACGAACCATAGTCCGGTGGGATCCTTTTCACCTCACGAATGTGGCTTCTTATCTTTAAAATGTCTTTCACCTCACGAATGTGGGCTTCCTATCTTTTAAATGTGGGCCTTTTCACCCCACCAAGCGTAACTTTCTTGTTATTTCAAATGAGTTTATTCAAAGACTTATCCTACTGTTGCTTAACAAATGTTTCTTGCATTACCGCGAAAATATTTCGTTTGTGTATGGATCCTATCATTATGCCGGGTAGGCTGTGGAGATAGTTGGAACTATTATATCATTTGTTGTGGTAGCACCTGACCTTTTTAAATGTCGGGTCTGTGGGATGATAAATGCAGCTAGGATTGGCGTGAAGGTTGGAACTATCTGTTGTGTTAACACATGCTTGCAGTGATTGTGTCTGTGTCGCACGGGATTACGGCGGTCACGGCGTCGTAGATGGGAGGCCTCACTCTCGGCGTTTATTATTTATTATTATTATGTATTGTGACTATGAGATACGGACCATACACACCGAAAATGCTCGGTCGAGCTATGTTTCTGACCGAAAATGATTTGGTAAGCCTGAGGCATTTTAACTAAAACCCTCGTGACTTACCCGATATTGGCGGCGTAATCCAAATTCTATCAAATGTTTCGGCATGAGTCCACTAAGTGCAATTTCTTGTACTTAGCCACCGCATGTTGTTTTTAAATGTGCGAGGTTGAGCTCGATGGTGATGATGGGGAAAGTGTTGAGGAGTCCGGTGTCCTCGACCGATTTACTTGAATTTGTGGTTTATACCTTGAATGCATATCGTCATATATGTATTCACACACTTTCATTGCTATACTCGAACTCCTTTATTTATGCTTTATGTTACAAACTATTGAGGTCCATCGGATCGGGGCAAGTTTTGGGGTCCGATGGCTAAACCTTTTCAAAAACAATATAACATCATCTCGTATTACATTCGAGCATGATAGTTTATTTTATGCATCTCTGTTCTATCCATGTAACCCTAAAGTACTACTCCTAGTCTTAGTCGCCCTCAGGTCCGGGTTGGTCCGGAATGGGGTCGTGACATGTACCGAGAGGGAGGGAGAGAGTTGTGAGTGAGGGAGGTGGCTAGGGTAGTATTAATTAGGTTAGTACGCTTAGGTTAATTGTTTTATTAATTTTGTTGGGCCAAATGTGTTGGGCGATTTTAATCTGGTTGGGCCTAACCAAAGTGGGCGAAATAAAAATGGTGATGGGTCGCTAGTATTTTAATTTAGGGTATCGGTTGGTTTATTTTATTTTGGGCCTTGTTCATCATTGGGCGAAAATAAAGGGTATTGGGCCTTGATATATACCAAATAGATGGACCTTTAATTAAATGGATATGGGCCTTTGGAAATTAAATTGATATGGACTTCGATTAAATTAAAGATGGACTTAGACTATTTTAAATATTGGACCAAGAATTTAATTTGCTAATGGATTTGAACTATTCATCTATGATCCATTAAAATTAAATTAAGGATTTAATAAATTTATATTAATTACATATGAAATTTAAATTTAGTAATTAAATTTTGGGATTTATTCTTAATTAATTAAATAATAACCTAAATATCAATTATCTAGAGTGAATTAATTAAATTAATTAGATTGATTAAAATCTAATTTTAGAAAGTGAATAACATAATTACTTAATTATGTTAAGGAATAATTTGAGAATTATTCTTTTAAGTGATGTATTTATGTAATGAGATGGACTTATGTAATTTATTACAAAGATGTGATTAGAAATAAATTCTAATTAGTGGATATCTAAGATGAATTAAATTAATTTGATTGATTAATCAAATATTATTGGACTATTAAATTGATCCATTTAATTAATATTTAATTATGGATTTACTTAATTAAATTAGAGATTTAATTAAATATTCATGAGTTGATTATGTCAGTAGATGCTTGAGAAAATATTATTTAAGCAACTTTAATTTATAGAACGATTGTTGGAGATGATTGATTTATAAGAAACCTTTATCGATTGTGTACTATAGATATGAGTATTTATAATAGAATATGTGAAAGCGTGTGGGACGAGAAAGCGGTGAAGAAATTTTAACAATGAATGAGGATTTAGAACTCGAAAACGTTGATACCGTTAACAAGCGAGCGAATATTAGTTATGAACTTAAGATTCATAAATTATCTGAACGACGCGGAGAAACATCGTTGGAGGAAAGAATGCAACGTCAGTGTCATCTATCGTTATGACGAGACCAATCGAATTAACGAAAATAAATGTTAATTAAGTCATATCGATGACGAAAATCCTAAAACCCAAAGACTAAAAAATATCGAGTTGTCGAATCTTAATGATCTTCTCGAAAGAAGCGAATGACATACTAAATCATATTTCTTGCGTTGATAAGGTCCGGTGTGGACGTAAACAAAAACAATGGAGGATCGCTAGCACGCATCTAAGAAGGACAATTCTCGAGGTGGGCTTTTCTTGAAACAAAATGATTATGCATAACTCAAAGCATGATTTACAAAAGCTTTATGAAATATTATCGCATGAACCGTTATTGACTGCCAAATATTTATGTTTTGTTGTGTCCATATCTGAGGTTGGTTTGTCCAAATGTGGGACGAGAATTGATTGGTATATCCAATGTGGTATGTGAACGAGTTGGTCCACCAACGTTAAAAAGGGTAATGATCGGATCCGACTTAGTTGAGGACTAACTCGGATTGTGTACACGCAGGACCGTGTGTTAAGGTTAGCTACCTCGACCGGTCACGACGACTATGTGTAGGTGGCCACTCCATAGCGCGAATGAGCGAACGTATGATTGATGAATGAATTACGGATATGGAACAACGTGGATGAAATAGTCCGCCGGACACTTTTGGAAAATGAGAAAATGTTTGATAGGCATGAGTCTTTCAACTAAAATCCTCATGTGCTATTGTGGGCGATTCAATAATTTTATAAAGAAAATGTTTTCGCAAAGAGTCCACCGAGTACTTTGTACTTAGCCCGCATATTCGTTTTGATGTGCAGGTTGAGCGATGATTGATGATGGGTGCGGTGGTGCAAAGTGGTAGTTATTTTGTTGCTTTAATTGAAGGATTTCTAGAACCTTGAGCATGCATCATCATATGTATGTTCACACGTTTATTTGCCGCCAAACTCGATGTTTTGTTGGTATCGCTGATTATGATCGCTATCATATCGTATTGAACTGGAGGTCGTACCTCGTTCCTTGAAGTCATACGATTGGGTTAGACTTGAACATAGAACCTTCTTGACAAGTCTTACGTAACTCGAGTTTGTACCGATACAAATAATCCTTTTAGTCTACGATTTATTCACAATTGGTTGGTTAATCGTATTGGTTTAAATTATATATATATCCATTGCATTTATCATACCGGTGACGATCCATGTGGTCCGTACTTTCTTTGGAAGTCGGGTCGTCACAATGTGGTATCAGAGCACTTGTTCGCTCTGAACCCTAGAAACCCTTTCCTTGAATCCTAAGTTGAAAGTTAAGTATGGAAACTCTTGGTATTTGACTGTCCTTCCTTGGATCTTAAATTGGAAAATCGAGTCATGAAACTATTTGTGTTTGACTACCACTGCACTGCACTCCATCATCGTCCTGCTCAACGAGGAAGAAGGTAACTATTTCAACTGAAAGTTGTTTTGAAATGAAGGAAGTTTATGAAATGTGAAATGGACTTAAAAAGTCGCATTGTGTTGGAAGTTGAAATATGTTTGAAAGGAGAAAAAGTCTCGAAATTTCAAATGGAGTTGTTGTTTCCAAGGATTTTGGAAAAATGAATGATTGACATTGAAAAGTTATTTTCAAAATAACTGATTGTTAAGTTGAAAAAAAATCGAAAACTCTGGGAGATTGATAAAGTAATGATATGAGAATATCTGTTTATTGCATATATGTTATGAGTTGTGTTTACTCCTATATGCAAAGCATGTTGGAGCATAATATAAATGAGTATGTTTCCATGAGAACATAGACTCTTAAGACGCATGATCCTTTGCGCGAACTTAGTATGAGAACCTAAGGTGTCCCCGATTGAACTAATACTAAGGAAGAACGAGAACATCGAAATTATAAGAATCTCAATCCGAACGGATGTGATGATGAGAATGCAACAACTCTACGATGACCAAGCGATTGTTTAACGGAGGTTCGTGACCATTACGAGTCCCAACCTCTCTACGCCGAAGAAATTTGAACACTATACATGCTATTTCTATCGAAATAAAACGAAGAATCAAAGCATAACGTTAAGAAAGTATGTAAAAAAAAAAGGAATGAATTTTGAGTATTTCGTGAACGCATATGATCGAAGGTTATGATTCGAATGGAAATAAAGGTTTCATAACTCAATGAGAAACGGTAACCACTTAGCCTTTAGAAGGCTAGACATTGAATGTCTGTTTTATCCTAAGAGACCATACAATCTCTTTCGAATACCAAATTAATAAAATAAGATATAAGATTGTGGTTCGAGCGATGTTTACGACTAAAAGTCATTTATCTGTAGAACCATACCCAAGAAGGTTGTATATTCCTGCTGGGCGTATCGAGGAGACGCACGGTGAGTTCTTAGCTCACTTCATGTGACCCTGTGTTACTATACATGGACGTGGTACATCATACTACGATGGCGCACTCGATCGGTTACTAGACCGCCACCCGATTAGCGAGGGTGTACGCGTGAGATCATCCGAATACATATATCGTCGTCGAGAGCTTCGATTTCTTTCCATCAACCACCGAACTACGTATTCATGGTATACGGAGTCAGAACTTCTGCGAATCGTATCTCCACGAGCGAGAATACACATGGCATGATGAAAATCCCGAGTGGCTCCACCCGAGATGCCTCGCTTAGCATCTAATGGACTGCGTTCTTACCGGTTGTGGCGGGGAACATATTCGAGCTAGAACTTCTCGCCCTCGACAACTCACTTTTTCGGTCCTACCATCGTGGGTTTCCATCCCCGTCATTGCTTGCCCAGACCATCGTTGTCGATCATTCCATGCCAGCACTCACCTCTACCTACCGGCGTTTCCCCAGTTTAACCGTCGCCAACCGTACGGACCCATGTACCACGATACTGTAGAGATTTACGAATCACGTGGCCTAACCGTATGCGTTGTGAGAGAAACTTGTGCCATCTTGCCGTTTCTCAAATTCCAGCGATGCCTATAAGGAGATCATGGCTGACGTCCACCGAGACCTAATTGCTATGGAAGAAGCTAGAATTATTTGAATTCGAGAAACCGTGAGTCCCACATTCGATGATGAGGTCAAAGAGAAGAGGACCCGGAGGAAGATCCGAGGAGGACCGCTCACGACAATGATATGGAGGAAATTGATAGTACCCATACTCTGCCTCGACTCCAACACGATGAGCTCTATTTATACCCAGGCGATTATGGATCTAGTTATTTAAGACTAGAAAGTGTTTTGTTTATATACGATTGCATATTTGGTGATGCATACGAGAACGATGAGTCGTTCTGATACGAACCCTTATTTTGATAACCTCGGTAGTTTTTAAATATTTGTACGCATCGTGATTTGGTAGGTGGAGGATGCCGATATTAGTTTTGGAGCATCATACTCCGTACCTGGCCTCTTTTGGTAAATCTCAAGAACGCTGATGAAAATCCTTGTAGAGGCATTTGACTTGATATGATGATAGCTCATCAAGAGCAATTAGTTTTGATGTCGTATTACATGATGTCGACGATGTACTAGACTTACGCGTATGATTATAAATACATATCGCTACTGAGATATTGAAGGTCCTGATGGATGGTATAAGAAGGTGTTTGATTGCGATATATAAGAGGATTGAAGAGCTAATCCTTAGTTAGAATCCGCCAATTTTCAACGGGACTGGGAATCTCATGGATACGGAACTATGGATTCACGCTAGAACGAATCCTTAAATTCCTTTATTGCACCTTTTAAGCGCTTGTCATGCGTTGCTTTGCAAATGATTGGTGCGGTGACACGGTGAAGCGAGAGAAAGACCTTATATGAATAGGAACTAGAAGCTTACACTGGGAAGAGTTCAAGGAGGAAGTGTCGAGAAGTACATTCTAAGAGCTACCGTAAGATGAAAGAACACAAGTTCTAAGATTTACGATAAGGAAAGACCACGGTCACGAGTTACGACCGTGCATCCTGCGAGATGTCGCGGTATCGCCTCGATTGTTGACACGACGAGAAGAGAGGCGAGAAGTTCGAAAGAGACTCGTGATACGATCCTCGTCAATCGGTTGGAAATGGACGCGAATGCGTAACCTAGAATCAAATGTGAAAACGAAGAGCTCTTGAAGAGAATAAAACTCATTAAAATATTTGAAATCAAAGCTTAATATTTCGTGAGTTTACAAGCCTCTATATAGCTGAAAATTTAACCGCTTTGCTCGAGCTCTTGTGATTGGTTCATCGGGAACTGAACCAAGTCGGAATCAACGAACTTTAGGTTGCATCACTCTATCATGAGATCGAGTGTCACTAATCGGTCATGAAAATCGATCTATCGTGAGGCCCTTAATAGAGCATTGGACATTGAGGATGCCCCGCCCGAGGGTAGGATTGTCATTGACATCCACCGAATCACCAAGGAGATCGTGGAAAGAGAAGTGGGAAGGACCCCACCAAGGTCAAAGATCAAATGTTGGCCAGGCTGACACGAGGCCATGACAAGGGAGTAATGTGCCATCTAGGCACGAATAAGATAATGGACGTACCATAGTACTCGCGTCTAGCGGAGGAAACTGGATATTCGTGAAACTCCTGTATGCCCTAAATGCCATAGGAGTCACAAAGAGTCTACATGTTCACAATGATGAATGTTTCAAATGTGTCCGGAAGGGTCACTACTCTGTGCTTGTCGCCCAGGATACGCCAATGAGAGAATGGCCATCCCAATGAACCGAATCGAGTCGACAAATCCGCTATCCACGCTCAACCGTTCCAAACAACAAACCCGGTTCGGTACTTCCAAATTAATCGGCGACCATATCAACCACGACAAAGAACGACAACAACAATGGCGACAACCGCAAACACAAGCATCGCATAACTCCAACAACAACAACAAGAAGAAGAACGCAAAGTGAGAACAACGACAACACCATCATCAACAACGACAAGCGCCCACAAACTAGGACCCACGCCTCAACCGGAAAAGAAATTTTCGCAGGGCCGCCAAGGAACCAGGAAACTTGGCGGTATGGGAATACCCTCCATTACACGTTACCCTCTTGTTTGAGTCTTGGCCTCGCGTTCTTTTATTGTTGAAGCATGCGTGAGAACTTAGGATCGGATCCTAAAGCCTTGAACAAATCATGAGAATATCTTCTCCGAAGAGGTATAAGAATGGTAACCCACACATGCTCGAACCTAGAACTTGGACTAGGTTTACTTGGTCATGACAGATAATCTTCACGTCGTACCTATGATAGATGTGGATATAATCCTAGAGATGGATTAGTTAACGAACATAATGCATCTATCCCTTGCAATGAAAGAATTTTTTTTCTTTCCAACATCTCAGAAAGAAACCTATAGACTTTCACGGGATCAGCATGGAAAGAAGAGTCCCAATCATATCTGCGCTATAAGCAAGAACATTGCTGAACAGGACAGATGACCACGTCTACCTTGTCTATCTCGAGGAGGAAGACCAGAATAAAAGAAGGATAAAAGGCGTTTCGATTGTGAGAGAATATTCCAATGATTTTCCAGATGAACTACCTGGATTACCGTCGACTCGACAGATGGAGTCCACAATCGATCTCAAACCAGGTTCTGCCCTGTATCGAAAGCCCCATACCGGATGACACCGAAGGAACTTGAGGAATTGAAGATCCAACTACAAGAACTCTTGGAGTTAAGTTTCATTAGACCCAGTATATCTCCATGGGGAGCACCTGTCCTTTTGTGAAGAAAAGGATAGTACACCGAGAATGCATAGACTATCGAGAGTTAGACAAGATAACTCTAAAGAATAAGTATCCCTCGCCCCAAATCGACGATCGATTGATCGACAAGGGAGCGAGTCTTTTGAAGATAGACTTAAAGTCGGGATACCATCAACTAAGGATTTGATCCGAAGATGTACCTAAAACGGCTTCCGTACAAGGTATGGTCATTTCAAAACTCTTCGTTATTCCAATTGGACTTACAAATGCCCCGCGATATTTATAGATATCACGAATAGGGTATTTTACCGTACTAGATAAATTTATCTTAGTATTCATAGGCGTTATCCTAATATATTCCAAGAATAACCAAGACCACGAAGAGCACTTGAGGGTGGTGTGCAAAGTTGAGGTAATAGCAACTCTTCGCCAAGTTTAGCAAGTGTGAGTTTTGGTTAGGCGAAGTGACATTCTTAGGTCACATCGTGTCCGCCGAGGAAATCAAAGTAGACCCCTTGAAAATCGATATAGTTCGAGAATGGGAATCACCAAAGAACCCGAATGAAATTCGGAGCTTCTTAGGACTTGCTGGCTACTATCGAAGATTTATCGAAGGATTTTCAACGATAGCCCGACCTATGACCCAATTGTTGAGAAAAGGAATCAAGTACACTTGGACCGCCGAGTGTGAGGCTAGTTTCCAGAGATTGAAGGAATTGCTGACAATAGCACCTGTACTCGCAGTACCCGAAGCAGATAAGGAGTACACGATCTATACAGACACTTCGAAGAATGGATTAGGATGTGTTCTGATGCAAGAGGCATAGTTATTGCCCATGCTTCAAGGTAATTACGCCTACACGAGTTGAACTATCCTACGCACGACCTGGAATTAATAGCGGTCGTACATGCCTTAAAGATTTGGAGTTAGATGTGAGATCTATACTAACCATAAAAGCCTGAAGTATTTCTTCGAGCAGAAAGATCTTAACATGAAGCAACGTAGATGGTTAGACTAGTGAACGATTACGACTGTGGTATCAATTATCACCCAGGCAATGATAATGATGTAACAGATGCCGTGAGTCGCAAATATCAGTTTGGGATGCCTCCTCAGTCACGAGAAGATGCTTATAAATGAATTTCAGAGGATTAATATCAAAGTTATAGAGCCGCCTGAGACGATAAAAGGCTGTATTGCAACGTTGATTGCAATCCGCAGTTAAAACTCGAATTTTAGAAGCTCGGAAGAAGAGCAATAAAGCGGAGGAAATGCGAGCCAAAATCAAGAATAATGACCACAAGAATTTTAGAGTAGCAACATATAATGTTTTCTATATGATGGGAGAGTGTGTATTTTCTAAAGATGAAGAGCTTAAAAGTGAGAGCTTGAAAGAAGCCGTGAGACTTCTTACTTCGCACACCCTGAAGCACCAAAATGTATCGAGATTTCAAAGAGAAAATTTTGGTGGGACGAAATGAAGCGAGAACGTAGCTTAATTCAGTAAAACTTTGTTTGACGTGTTAACAAGTGAAAACACTACACCAATGATCGTATGGAACCCACGACCGTTGGACATACTAGAATAGAAATGGAAAGATATAGCCATAGATTTTAAACCGGCTACCCAAATCACTAAAAGAAAATACCGCTAATTGGATTATCATCGATCATTGACCAAGAGCACGTATTTCTTACCGATCCTAATAACATATGTATCAGGTATATTAGCACAATTGTACGTTCGAGGAATCATAAGTTGCAAGGAGTTCTAAAGACTATCGCATCTGATAGAGATTCAAAATTTACATCCAGATTCTGGATGAGCTTACAAAGGGAATTGAGAACTCAATTGCATTTCAGTACCGTGTTTCACCCAAAAATGGTTGGACAATCCGAGAGGACCATTCAAACGCTTGAAGACATGTTGAGAACCGTTGTTCTCGATAGAGGAGAAAGTTGGGAACAAGTGTTACCACTTGTGGAATTCGCGTACAACTACAGTTATCAAGCAATTATTAGAATAGCCCCGTATGAAACGCTTTACGAAAAAAAATATATCGATCACCACTTTACTGGGATAAAGTGGGAGAAAGAAGAATATAAGACCTGACTCTATAGGAGAAATGATTGAGATTGTACAACAGATCCGCCAACGGATCAAAGAAACCTAAGATCGACAGAAGTCGTACGCCGACAAACGTCGCATAGACTATATTTTGATGTGAGAAATAAAGTTTTCTTGAAGATTTTCCTGTTAAAAAGGAATCACGAAATTCGAAATAAAAAAAAAAGGGAAACTACGACCATGTTTCGTAGGATCCTATGGAATTTTGGAAAGGATATGACCAACAACGTACAAATTGGCATTGCCGCCAAGTTTTGGAAACGTGAAACATGTGTTCCACGTTTCACAACTCAAAAAGCATATACATGACCCCATACATGTGATACCACCGATACATATTGTCCTCAATGACAATATGAGTTATGTAGGATTGTCTACGAAAATTTTAGACCGACATATCCAAAACAAAAGAACAAGGAAGTACCATTGATGAGAGTTCTATGGAGGGTATAGACAAGAAGCAAGTTGAGAATTAGAATCTGTTACGAATGAGAAATACCCAGATCTTTTCCAAGGTTAGCAAATTTCGGGACGAAATTTATTTTAAGGGGGATGGTATGTAATAGCCCGAGAAATTTAAAACTTCGATTATTAATTTCTTTAGCTAAATCGAGATTTAAGTTTAGAGCAATTATTAGATTTTATAATCATCGACGTTTCGATTTCATTTCGAACGAGAAAAATTTAAACGATTACCGGAGAACGAATACAGTTATAAATCGAACCAGATATTGTATACTGGATAAATTATTTAGTCAAACCACATAATTCCAAATTCCCTACTTTACTCCACTTTTTCCCACATAATCATCATTTTGGCAAACCCCAAAAAGGTATCCTATGAAAACTTGCAGCAACACACCTATTTTGTTTTCTCTCTTCTCTCATATTAAATTGATCAACCCACATTTCTTCCAATTTCCAAACTGGCGACAACAACAGGAGGAACCAACAAAAATGTAAGAACTCATTTCTCTGTATTTTTTTTCATTTCCTTACAAGTTCCAAGCTAACAACTTCTACACTTTGTTGTTTCAAGAAATTACTATCCTTTGATCAAAACAACAACAAAGTAAACTCATCCACCACTTCATACAGGTTCATATCACTCCATTTCATTCAATCAATATTAATATGTTTAGGTCCTCTGAAAAACAACATATGTACACTGGGCAATCTTTTATACATAGAAATTTAGAATATGTAAAGCATAGGAAAATTTTTCGAGCCACTAGGGCTCGGCTGTGGGTCGACGGAGGTGGCCAAGCAGAATCGGCGCGGCACAACCGCGGCGGCGACGCCAAGCATCCTCGACAGGACCTCCCCGGAGCCCAGCGACGACGGCGACCTGAAAACAAAGACGAGAGTGAGAGATTGAGAGATGTTATGCGCGTGCGCGTGTGCGTGTGTATCTGTCGTATGAGTTTGGGCGAGTGAGTGAATAAAGCCGAGGGGAGAGGAGGTCGTGGCGACGGCGACAGTCACGCATCTCGCCGATGGCGATGGGTTCCGTCCGAGACGACGGTGACCTCGTCGAGAAGGGTTTCATTTTATTTTCTGTTGTTCGATTTCGGATCGTGTGTTCGTTAGCAAACGGATCGAGAGACGCGAGAGATCGAGAGGGCCTACGTGTGTCGCGAAAGGAGGCGAGAGCGAGGTCACGACAGCGATGGCACGGCTCGACGACCGCGACGCGTCTGCCGGAGATGAGGAAGCGGCGGCGAGCCTCTGTGTGTTCGTCGCGCGTGTGTGCGTTGTGTGTGAAAGAGAGTGATGAGATGAGAGAAGGAAGAAGGGGTGCGGCATGGTTCATCGACCGGCGACATGGCCGGCCGGCCATGGAGGCGACGATCATGCAGCGTCTTGGCGATGTGTGTGTGTGTGTGTACCGAGAGGGAGGGAGAGAGTTGTGAGTGAGGGAGGCGGCTAGGGTAGTATTAATTAGGTTAGTACAGTTAGGTTAATTGTTTTATTAATTTTGTTGGGCCAAATGTGTTGGGCAGATTTTAATCTGGTTGGGCCAAACCAAAGTGGGCCGAAATAAAAATGGTGATGGGCTGCTAGTATTTTAATTTAGGGTATCAGAAGTTGGTTTATTTTATTTTGGGCCTTGTTCTCATTGGGCCGAAAATAAAGGGTATTGGGCCTTGATATATACCAAATAGATGGACCTTTAATTAAATGGATATGGGCCTTTGGAAATTAAATTGATATGGACTTCAATTAAATTAAAGATGGACTTAGACTATTTTAAATATTGGACCAAGAATTTAATTTGCTAATGGATTTGAACTATTCATCTATGATCCATTAAAATTAAATTAAGGATTTAATAAATTCTATATTAATTACATATGAAATTTAAATTTAGTAATTAAATTTTGGGATTTATTCTTAATTAATTAAATAATAACCTAAATATCAATTATCTAGAGTGAATTAATTAAATTAATTAGATTGAATAAAATCTAATTTTTAGAAAGTGAATAACATAATTACTTAATTATGTTAAGGAATAATTTGAGAATTATTCTTTTTAAGTGATGTATTTATGTAATGAGATGGACTTATGTAATTTATTACAAAGATGTGATTAGAAATAAATTCTAATTAGTGGATATCTAAGATGAATTAAATTAATTTGATTGATTAATCAAATATTATTGGACTATTAAATTGATCCATTTAATTAATATTTAATTATGGATTTACTTAATTAAATTAGAGATTTAATTAAATATTAATGAGTTGATTATGTCAAGTAGATGCTTGAGAAAATATTATTTAAGCAACTTTAATTTATAGAACGATTGTTGGAGATGATTGATTTATAAGAAACCTTTATCGATTGTGTACTATAGATATGAGTATTTATAATAGAATATGTGAAACGTGTGGGACGAGAAACGCGGCGAAGAAATTTTAACAATGAATGAGGATTTAGAACTCGAAAACGTTGATACACGTTAACAAACGACGAATATTAGTTATGAACTTAAGATTCATAAATTATACGAAACGACGCGGAGAAACATCGTTGGAGGGAAAGAATGCAACGTCGAAGTGTCATCTATCGTTATGACGAGACCAATCGAATTAACGAAAAATAAATGTTAATTAAGTCATATCGATGGCGAAAATCTAAAACCCAAAGACTAAAAAATATCGAGTTGTCGAATCTTAATGATCTTCTCGAAAGAAGCGAATGACATACTAAATCATATTTCTTGCGTTGATAAGGTCCGGTGTGGGCGTAAACAAAAACAATGGAGGATCGCTAGCACGTACTCCAAGAAGGACAATTCTTGAGGTGGGCTTTTCTTGAAACAAAATGATTATGCATAACTCAAGCATGATTTACAAAAGCTTTATGAAATATTATCGCATGAACCGTCATTGATCGCCAAATATTTATGTTTTGTTGTGTCCATATCCGAGGTTGGTTTGTCCAAATGTGGACGAGAATTGATTGGTATATCCAATGTGGTATGTGAATGAGTTGGTCCATAGCGTTAAAAAGGGTAACGATCGGATCCGACTTAGTTGAGGACTAACTCGGATTGTGTACACGTGTGTTGTGTGTTAAGGTTAGCTACCTCGACGGTCACGGCGACTATGTGTAGGTGGCCACCCATAGCGCGAATGAACGAACGTATGATTGATGAATGAATTACGGATATGGAACAACGTGGATGAAATAGTCCGGCCGGACACTTTTGGAAAATGAGAAAATGTTTGATAGGCATGAGTCTTTCAACTAAAATCCTCATGTGCTATTGTGGGCAGTTCAATAACTTTTATAAAGAAAATGTTTTCGGCAAAGAGTCCACTGAGTACTTTTGTACTTAGCCCTGCATATTCGTTTTTGATGTGCAGGTTGAGCAGTGATTGATGATGGGTGCGAGGTGGTGCAAAGTGGTAGTTATTTTGTTGCTTTAATTGAAGGGATTTCTAGAACCTTGAGCATGCATCATCATATGTATGTTCACACGTTTATTTGCTGCCAAACTCTGATGTTTTGTTGGTATCTGTTGATTATGACTGCTATCATATCGTATTGAACTGGAGGTCGTACCTCGTTCCTTGAAGTGCGCCCTGATTGGGTTAGACTTGAACATAGAACCTTCTTGACAAGTCTTCTGTAACTTGAGTTTGTACCGATACAGCGAATCCCTTTTAGTCTACGCATTTATTCACAATTGGTTGGTTAATCGTATTGGTTTAAATTATATATATATATCCGTTGCATTTATCATACCAGTGACGATCCATGTGGTCCGTACTTTCTTTGGAAGTCGGGTCGTCACAAGTAGTGACTAATTCGGAGCCATGTCTTGATGCAGTCGCCGTGAAAAATGTGGAAACACGGCATCTGCAAACCCTCGCGTAAATCGAACAACTCCCGTCATCATGGACGTCCTTCATCTCCAACGATTCGATCGACGATTCCACAGCTTAAAAGAGATTTCAGGCCTTGTGATAGTAGCATATTGCAGTGCACCCACTGTGCTTCTGTAAACTTTTCCATTAATAGATCCATTGCCTTCCCCCTTGGAAAGTTTGCAGGAAGCGACCATAGGGGTATTGTTGCCTTTTGCTTGGACATCTGAAGTTTTTGGAGCAAGTCTTTGATATATTTACCTTGGTGAGATGAAGGCCTTGTGTTGTCTTTTTAATTTCAATTCAAGAAAGTGATGAACTTCACCAAGATCCTTCAAAGAGAATTTAGAACTCAATTCTTTGAATGACATGTTGAATGGCAGAAGAATCGCTACCTGTAATAAGTATGTCATCGACATAAATAAGAAGGTAAATGGTAGCACTAGACTGAATAGAATAGAACAATGAGGCATGCTCGGATGTTGAAAATCGAGAGATAGAAGAGCGAACCTTATGATTAAGAACCAAGATCTTGAAGCTTGTTTTAAGCCGTAGATGGTTTTGTTGAGCTTGTAAACTTTACCGGAAGAATGAATACCGTTGAGCTCTTCATAACACGGAGGAAGTTTCATATATATCTCTTCATTGAGGTCTCCATGTAGAAAGCGTTATTCACATCCAAATGTGTAATACTCCAACCAAAAGAGGCGCAAGACTTAGAATAATCCGAATTGTGGTTGGTTTAACTACAAGACTGAAAGTCACTATGTAGTCAAAACCAGGTTCTTGAGAGAAGCCCTGAGCTACAAGTCTAGCTTTGTATCTAGATATTGACCCATCAGCATTGCACTTGATCTTAAATACCCATTTGTAGCCTATCAAGTTCTTATCAGGGGGTAGCTCGCAGCTATGCCAAGTGATATTTTTATGTAAGGCATTGATTTCATTGAGCATGGCTTTCTTCCAAACATCAACCTACAAAGCTTGAGAAAATGTAGGAGGCTCGACAAGTAAAAACACAGAGGAGTCAGTATCAGTGAGATATATTTTTGGTTTAAAGATGCCATCTTTGGCTCTTGTAACCATAGGATGAGTAATAGGTTGCAAAGGAGATGATACATGCTGGTGAACATTACTCATATTAGAAGAACTATGATTTGGAGCTGAAGACGTAGAAGACGAAATAGAAGAAGAAGTATGATTGGGGGAATGATGAGGACTTTGAAATGGACTGTGGAAGATAGGTTGTGTAGAATGAGTGGGAGAAAGAGGAGTAGTTGTGGGTGATGCATCAGTAGACGGGAAAGGAGGCAACAAACCTATATTAAATGGAGAAAGATGAGGGGAAACAAAGACATCCGTAGACGGTTTACTGGATTTGAAAGGAAAAGAAGACTCATCGAACAAGACATCACGACTTATGATGGCCTTTCCACTAGAAAGAAGAACCTTATATCCTTTATGCCTATTGTTGTAGCCTAAAAATGTTCCATGGTCAGATCTAAACTGTAACTTGTGTTTGTTATAAGGTCGAAGAAGAGGATAACAAAGACAGCCAAAGACCTTAAGAAAAGAGTAGTTGGGCTTGTGCTTGTATAACCTTTCTAAAGGACTTAGAAACTGAATGACCTTACTCGGTGTTCTGTTAATGAGAAAAATGGCAGTGGTAAAGGCATCATCCCAAAATTTTGTGGGTAAACCAGACTGAGATAATAAGGATAGACCCATTTCTACAACATGCCTATGTTTCCTCTCAGCTAAACCATTTTGTTGTGGAGTATAGGGGCATGAAACTCGGTGTTGAATGCCATGAGTTTGAAGAAAACTCACTAGACTACGATACTCCCCACCCCAATCAGTTTGTAAAACTTTAATCTTATGGTTTAACTAAGTTTCAGTCATGGTTTTAAAATGGTGGAAAACCTCATAAACTTCAGACTTGTGTTTGAGAAGGTAAAGCCAAGTATATCTACTAAAATGGTCTATAAAGCTTACATAGTAACAAAAACCATTAGAAGAGACAACCGAGCAGCCCCATAAGTCACTATGAATTAGCTCGAGAGGTTGAGTAATGAGAGATTTAGAAGCATCATAGGGTGTCGGTGAATTTTAGAAACACAACAAGGCTCACACAAAATAGAAGATTTCATTGATGTAAAAGGAATATTACAACTGTATAAAGCTTCTCTACAATTTCAGGTGCACAATGTCCTAATCTCTTATGCCAAAGATCTAGACTAAAGCTCGATTTACTAAGAGAAGCTGAAAAAATAGAAGGAGAATCAGAAGCAGAAATAGCTAAATGACATTGAGCAACGCTCTTATTTGAATCGGAAGTGGGAAGTGTAGATTTGCTGAGAGAGAAATGATAGAGACCATGCTCAAGACTGCCCGTGAGAACTATTTCCTTGGTGACCTGGTCCTTGACAAAACAAACAGTAGGATGAAGTTCAAAGAAAACTTTATTATCCTTAGCAAACTGAGAGACACTTAAAAGATTTTTGGTTATATGTGAGACATGCAAAAGGTTGTTAACAATGAAGAATTTAGAAGAAGAGTGCAAAGGAGAATGCAAAATAGTTTTACCAACATGAGAAATATCCACCGAGTATCCATTACCCATTTGCAACTTCTTACCTCCATGGTATTCAGTGGCTGAGTTAAAGTTGGAGTAGTCGTGGGACACATGGTTTGTTGCACCAGAATCAGGGTACCAAGAAGCAGTGTTCAAGCTATGCTCAAAAGGTGTACAAATATATTGTGAATGGACATGTGCAAGGTTGACTGATAACTCTTATAAAAGAGTTATTATATGACCTTTTTGATGATAATATCCTTGAGTTTATCGGGTTATGTTCGTTAGTTTACTGTTATGTTATATGTTTATGTTATGTTTGCGTGTATTTGTGTGAAGGATTGAGTCAAGTGAATTTAAAGGGTTTTTAATGGCATTTATGCGTTATTAGTTATGGCATGAAGCAGGAAGAACGGCAGTGAAGAAGAGGCTGAAGTCCGTTGAGTCAAAGTCAAGCTCCAAGTTGAACGCGCAAGCAAGGCCGAACTCGTGAGCGAGCCTGACTTCGATGTACGAGGAAGGATTGAACGGATAATGCTGGAAAAATACGGGAGCAGAGTCGAACTACAAAGACTAAGTCAAAGCTCAGAAAAGTGAAAACCGAAGAGGCTGGAGCGAAGTCTGGAAGCCGAGCTCAAGACTACCGAGCTCAAGACTACCGAGCCCAAGACTTCCGAGCTCATGAGCAGAACCGAACTCAGGAAAGAAAGAGAACAGAGCCGAGCTCGCAACCTAAGCCGAGCTCAAATGAAAAGTTTGCAAGTATGAAGACGACCTCGATACTAAAACGTACAAGCGAGGCCGGACTTACAAGCGAGGCCGGACTTACAAGCAAGGCCGGACTTACAAGTGAGCTCGCAATCTAAGCTGAACTCGAGAATGATGACCGCATCTGAGATCGGATTCATGAACGAAATCAGGCCCGTTCAAAGGTCGAGCTCGGAAGAAAGGGAAGAAAAGCAGGCGATGTCACGACGCCGAGCTCAGACGTGAGGACGGACCTTTAAGTGAGATCGAGTTTGTAAGGGGTTGAGTTCGGATGTGAGATCTTAATCAGGTGGGACGAGCTCGTGCCTGTGCAAACTGAGTAGAGGAGCTCGTATTAGCAGATGAGGCCGTGCTTATGAAAGAAACGAAGAAGAGATTTGCGGACCACGACCACGTGAGGCTGGCCACGACAAAGATAAAGGACGACGTTTTGCCAGAGCCAACGAAAAATAAAGAATCAGTGGATGAAGGGCTTGCAGGTGCCTAGTCTGCACACCTAAAATGTGTCAGAGTTTGTTATTAAAAGGGAGGGCGACAATCAGGAGATAATTCATTATTCAGTATCTGGAAGAAGGAATCAGAGGGGCAACACCTTGGACAAGAAGCTATCGGAAGAGGCGACGATCCAAGGAGGAGCACGTGATTCAGGGGACGAGTGTTAACTTTGAATCTCAATTCTTTTGACTTTGCTATGGCATTTGTGTATTTGAATTACATTTGCCTGACTCGCTATGAGCTAAATTTGTAGGACTTGATCTTTTGATGAAACCCCTTTCGTGTGACGAGCTCCGTTTTCCGCTTATCTTGTTAAGTTATTATCGTTTTCTTGGAGATTATTTATCTTGCTTGTGATTGATCACCATGGGTGAGATTTTAGCTCTATGATTTCTGGGAAGCTCTCATAGAGTGGAAAACAAGAAAGTGACGCAAGAACATGATTTAAGCATTATGTGTGTGAATAGCATAGGAATATGTGTTTGCCTTGCGTGACATAAATGAATGAAATGGTAAAGATACTCTCAAAGCACTTCGGTATAGGAATATATTGACGAGCTTAGAGGGTATAATCTTAGATTTGGAAAAATACTAAGAGTTGGAAGATTTCATGTCATAATAACGAGGCAAAGATAATGTTGAGCGTGGCGAGTACGAACATGGGTGGAATCAGTGGTCAAGTCTATTTTCCTCTTAATATCAGTTTGTTAATCATAATTTGTCTAAAAGTCCACCTCGTCTCGGTGTAACATTTCTCTTTAATTGTTTCTCTCATAATCACAAGCAAATTGTATTCGACGTGGTTTAAAAGTGTGTTCACGTGGATTCGATCTGGAATATTTACGTATATTACTTGTTGATTACGTGCACTTATGTAGAATTGTGTTGCATCGTTTACCAAACAACATCGATTGCAGGATTATGCTGGTAATTTTGTAGGTTAAATAAGTTAGGTGGCTGATTTGGATGAGATTTCATATGTTTGGGAAAAAAAATTTGCTCAAATCTATGCCAGCAACGATCAGCTGTGTGGCCAGGAACTCCACACACTTGACAGATAGGCTTCCTCTTTGATATTTGCATCTGCCTCCAGCTTGACCTCCACCTCTGCTTTGGTATCCACAGGCTCCTCCACCACCTCAAAAACCTTGTTGGTTGTAGTTGTTTCCTTGATAACCTTTGCTCTTGTAATTCTGGTTGCTATTACCTCCATTTTTCTGATTTGAAGACTGCACAAAGTTAGCAGTAGGTTGTGATCCTTCGGTGTTGACTGTAGAGAATTTTGTTGCAAACTCAAACCTCGACTCAAAGCTTAATAGTAAAGCCTGGACATCTCCAATGTTCCATGGGTCAGATCTTGAGGTAATGGTCACCATGACCGAATCATATTCACTCAAGACCGGATAAAATATGTAAGATCGATCTTCTTGGGATACTTTGTATCCTCTGATCTAACAAGTCACAACAATTTTGTTCTTGTTGAGATAGTCCTCATGGGAGAGCATCCTTCTTCATGAGTGCGTAATTGGGTTTGTATTGCATCAACTTTGCTCTTGACTGACTTGTAAAGTTCAGTTGCAAAGCATTCCATATTTCTTTGCTGGAAGATTGACCAACAATTAATACCATAACACTTTCGGACAAAGAAGACTGGAGCCAGGCAGACAAAAGTTGATCTTGCCTGTTCCATGCAATGAAATTTGGGTTTGGTTTTGGTTGTGATTTTTCATCTAAAATGGTTTGTGAAGGAGGGTCATTTGTAACATAAGACTCAAGCCCATAGCCTCTGATTGTAGCAATCACTTGTTGCTTCCAAACGAGAAAGTTTCCATCACTGAGCTTGATGGAAACAGGATGATTTTGTGGGATTACTGGTGCTTGTGATGTGATAGGAAAAATAAAAGATGGTGTTGTGGAATCTGAACCTTGTTCAGATGATTCTTCCATTGTTGCTTAAAGAAAAATAAAAGAAGAAAGATAAGGGATGGGAAGTATCAGATGACTCTGATACCATGAAAGAAATTGAACATAATGGAAAAATGTTTGTAATAAAGGAATACGTAGCTTTAAGCTTTGAGCTCTGTGATATTATTTTATTCATTCCATATGTTCTACACAAGAAAGACAAGTTATATATACTAGCTCTAAGACTATTCTAGATAAAGTAATAATAGCGACATAGCCCTAATATGTTGCGGGGATAATAAATGCAATTCTAGTACAATCGCATAAAGCAAATATCCCCAACAAACTTGTCTCCGTGAATGAACAAGAAACAAAGTTATTCAACACAAGTGAGTACACGAGCTCCATTTGTTTCAACAGATAATATCTCGTTGTTGATGTGTTCGCAACTCTCTAAACTGATTAAAGCTTTGTTGACTAGGATGAATCAAAAGAGCTGATGACACTTTATCTTGCTGATGACACTTTATCTTCAACATCATTAGATTCTTTAACAGAAGATGATTGATCAATAATTTCTTCTTCAATATTTCCAACATTGGAAAGCGGTGAAACGAATATCGAGGTATTTAGCAAGTTCCATTGATCACGGACTTCAAATCACCAAATCCTCATGTAACCTCAATGCCTTCTCTGATTCAGATTGGGCGGCTGATTTGGATGATAGAAGATCAGTGACCGGTTATTGCGTTTATCTTGGGACAAATCTTGTGTCATGGAGTTCTAAAAGGCAATATGTAGTTTCAAGATCAAGTACAGAAACAGAATATAGAAGTTTAGCTCATGTTGTCTCTGATCTAACATGGACAAGATCAATTCTTGAAGAACTTAGAGTGAAGATGTCAAAGTCTCCAGTAGTGTGGGTTGACAACCTAAGCACTATTGCCTTAGCTTCGAATCATATTCTTCATGCTAGAACTAAACACATAGAGCTAGATATACATTTTGTCAGAGATAAGGTTGCAGCAGGCTTAGTCGATCTAAGGCATGTGCCATCTCAAGATCATGTTGCAGATATTCTTACAAAGCCTTTGAGTTTGCAATTCTTCACACGACTTCGGAACAAACTCGGAGTATGTTCCTTAGCCGCATTAGAATTGAGGGGAGCTATTGGAAATATTGAAGAAGAAATTATTGATCAACCATCTTTTGTTAAAGAATCTAATGGTGTTGAAGATAAAGTGTCATCAGCTCATTTGATTCATCCTAGTCAACAAAGCTTTAATCTTCTTTGGAGAGTTGCAGACACATCAACAATGAGATATTATCTGCTGAAACAAATGGAGCTCGTGTACTCACTTGCTGTTGAATAACTTTGTTTCTTGTTCATTCACAGGAGACAAGTTTGTTGGGGATATTTGCTTTATGCAGATTGTACTAGAATTGCATTTATTATCCCTGCAACATATTAGGGCTAAGCTGTTTATTATTACTTTATCTAGAATAGTCTTAGAGTTAGTATATATAGCTTGTCTTTCTTGTGTAGAACATATGGAATGAATAAAATAATATCATAGAGCTCAAAGCTTTAAGCTATGTATTCCTTTACTACAAATATTTTTCCATTATGTTCAATTTCTTTCAGGAGTCATGACGCACCACGCGTCTCCTCCCTCATCGAGTATGTTTGTGATCAGAGTCGCGAAGTGGAAGTGAAGATGGACGCTACCGGCGCTGCCGCATCGTCTGAGAATGGACTTGATATCGCGCCTCGTCCTCCACCATATATAATCAATCGCGAATTCACGATTCGAGTCCAATACCGGCCAATCTGCGAGCAGCTCGTGTAGGGCTTCGCATGTCTCCTTGTAATCCGAGAATTCCTCGATGTCCAACGAGACTAGCTTCTCGGTCATGGCGGAAATCTGCCTGCCGTCAAACTGCCAGATATCGGAATCTTGTCGGATTATCCATCTGGTTCGCTGATTTGGAAAGAAAATCGGTAGTTGATGTCGAATCGAGGAGGCGAAATCGGATCTGTCTGCATCACCGTCGTCGTAGATTCCAACAGTATTGTTCGTCGCAAGCTAGTGAAATCTTCGAAGTCCACCTTGTTGATGTTCGAATCGCAGTGTGTGTGTGTGTGTGTGTCATCTCACGTAGTAGTGCACAATTCTGCTCCTCGTGTTTCTTTTATAAGCTTTGTTTGTGATGATTATATCTAGGTGTTCTAGGTTTAATTATAATAATCTTTAACTAGTTTGTCCAAACGTGAATTCTTGTCGAATTTATCATTGTTATGTGATATTGTCGGTCTTTTAAATCTCTATGACTTTTTTTCCTTTATAACACAATTGATACCGCAGTAAACAATTTTCTATAAATTAATAAAAATTTAAATTAATAGATTTCTCCGGTCTTAACTTTTGCCCAATTTAAAAATCATCAATTTTACTAAAATAATAACTTTATGGAGAGTCCTTTTATAAATATATAGGTTCTTCCAATATTATAAATTAATAATTCTTATAATATTATAATTATAAATAATATGGTAACTTATTTAAAATATAAATGTATTGTTGAGTTTCCCAGCTACAACAAAAAAATTATGAAGAGTTATTGTCACTATCAATGCTTCCTTTTATGTGATTGCTTCTAGTGGTACTAAATCATCATCAGGATTTTCAGTAATGTCAACCATTTATTTTTACACATTATTACTTGAAGTAAAATTATAATTCTTGAAATTAAGAAAATACTTTATAAATTTAATAAATTATTAATTTATTGATATACTTGTAATATCATTAATAAAATCTAGGTATCATAGCTATTAATTTATATAGGTTTTAATGTACCCAAAAAAAAAGGGAAAAGGTGAGTATGCGCAAAGAAATGAAAGACTTGACATTTTAAAACAAAAACAGGGAACAAATTGAAAAGGTAAATATATGCAAAGAAAAATTGATGTCATAAAACAGAAGTGTTGATTAATTACTCTAAAATGCACGAATTTCAGGCAGTTTCTAGTTCCTTGTATGAATTTTGAAACCTGTACCAGAATACATGAGTTAACTTTTATTTTGATTTTGCACAAACTTTAATATTTGTGCAAAAAACACCTATTTTCCCTTTTCTTGATTTTGCACAAACTTTAATCTTTGTGCCAAAAACACCTATTTTACCTTTGCTTTAAAGAAAAGCTTATAACCTGACACCCAAACCACGACCTTGGATTTTCAGCTTTGAGTCGGAATATGTGGAAAATCAAAATAAATAAAAAAGTAAAAGATTGGAGATGCGGGGTATCGATCCCCGTACCTCTCGCATGCTAAGCGAGCGCTCTACCATCTGAGCTACATCCCCTAGTATAATATTTTGATCTTTATCCGTTTATTTGTTTCGGGATCCGCATAATTTTGACATCCACAGAAGGCTGATATGCAAACTCTCTTCAAGCAAGGGGATACCAACTCATCCTACACAAGGAGACCTCCGTCGTGGAGACACATGTAGAGGACTAATGGAGACTCTATTCTATGCCTTCTGATGTACACTTGCATCCTTGGCAGTTCTAGCGCGGCCTCTCTGATGGGAAATAAAAACGCAGCCACAAACGGTAAACAACAAATGCGGAATCAATCTTCGTTTGGCTAATTTTCCCGACCCGTATGAACCTTCGAGGAAGCAGACAAATAAGGTATTCTAGATGCAATAATAAGGAGACACAAATTTTAGCGTGGAAAACCTCTCAAAACGAAAGAGAAGGAAAAACCACGGAACTACTAGAGCCGCTTAAATTCACTATCATCAATAATGCACCAATACACAATCTTCTCTAGATTATACTAGAGGCATACAAATCATCATATACTTGGAAATAAACACATCAAGATATATGGAATCGAAAACAGAGCAAGATCAAGAAGAATATCACCAAATCTTCTCCTCTGTGCAGACTGACGGAATCCGACCTCCGGCCTCAAAAACCGATCTCCACCGTCCAAAATGTTGGCCCAGATGTGGTGAAGCTGCTGTCCAAAAATCACGACGATCTAACGGTGCAATCTCCGGGAAACGGGATTTTTCTGCGACTGCGCTCTGAAAAAACTGAAGGCAAAGGCTGCGCAAATTTGTGTGTGTTTTTGATGGGTTTTTCTTTGCCCTATTAAAAAATAGTTCATGGGCTCATGGGCTCATGGGTCAAAAATAAAAGAGAGCCCAACACTCTCGTCTCAGACACTGCAAAGAAAGAGTTGCTGCGGCATATGCCCCTTTCTGAGGGTACACTTTTCTCTTGTTGCCCAATCGACCAGGGTGCGCCTCCCGTCGCTTTGTCGACTGCACGATGTCCAGACTCCAGCTAGTAGAACGACCCCGAAACTGTCAAACAAGGACAAGCTACTAGTTGCTTAACATTTTGGAGGAGATAAAAGTATTTGAGATTAGTGAACTGCGGCGACGATGCAGCGCGGCTATGCCATGCCTGTCAAAACTTGACTCGAGGCGTGAGTCGGTCGCCAGTGGACCGGCTTAGGCTAAACCGAGGTTGACAACTTAGCCTTAAATTCCTGCATCTAAAATCGGTTTCTATACCCAACATGCCAAATCCAAAAGACTAACGACTTTAGGGTCAACATAATCTGATATAAGCGGCACATAAACTATACCTTCGATGTGAGATTTTGCCCTTCAAATTTTTGTTTTCGAGTAGAAACACACACAATTTATTGCAAAAATAATACTCCCTCCGCTGTTTTGCGAGTGTTCTACTTTGATTTTTTTTCTTGTTTTCTAATAAGTGTCAAATTTCAAAATTTGAAAGTAAAATTATGACATCATTTATGTATCACCATTATTAAATATTTTTGGAAATAATTGGATGTATGTACGCATTTATAATGATAATTAATAAGGTTATAAAGATACATTTCTTTATTTCCTAGATGTGTATAATTTTGACGGTTGTGAACACTTAAAAAAATAGTTGTGTTGGGACATCATGTCCTCATTCATACTTAGGAAAGAAACGAAAAATTAGGAAGAAAAGAACAACAATCTCAACACAAGAATTTAACGTGAAAAACTCCAAAATCGGAGAAAAAACCACGACCCACAGAGGAAAAATCCACTTTATGATAAATTTCTACAATCACACAGTACACCTCTCCCTCTCGATCCCCTATACTATTACAAGTCTTTGACAAACTCTCACCCTTCTATCAAGATTCTCACAAGAGAAACTAAGAAAGGATTTAAACTAGAATTTAATCACAAGACTATAATGTAGTGATTGGTGCTCTTGTAACAAAGAACTTGATGATCCTTATATAACACTAAGGAGCTCCCCACTTTTCTTACAAAATCAATGTGGGACAAGCTCTTTTATTTTAACTCTAGAAATTCCAACAATCTCCACCTTATTAAAATAAAAGAATACTTCATTGTCTTCACCGACAATCATGATTCTTAGCCCAAAGAACCATCATCCTCAAAAAGAGAATAAACCTACTCCATCATATGAGTAGAACACTTAGAAAACTTAGAATCAACCATTCTAAGAATTTCCTTCGGCACATGTCAAAACTTGCTGACAAAAAATATGGTGCAACTTCTAGCTTTTGGCCATCCTAGAAGTTCTTCAGCCATCGACATAACTTTCACCACACACCTTACATCCATGCCAAACCAATGCACATGCGGTCCAACTAACATCATCACATCCTCGTTCATGGCAGTTGGACATGCCATAAGGATGTTCATCTCTTCAAAAGAGATCCTCTATCACAATGTTAGCTTCATGGTCGGAGCTAGTTGCCGGATCCGCTCCACCTTGATCAGCTCCACCTAAACAGTTTCGCTTCGTATGCCCGGCTCTTCCACACTTCCAACAAACAATACCTTTGGAGTCCTTCTTCCTCCCTTTGCTAAAAGCCATCATTGTCAAATTTTTCGTTGAATTTAGCACTTCATTTGCAAGCCTTCTCTCCTCGGAAAGAAGTTTTCCTGTGACTTCAGCAAAAAACAACGATTCCTTCTCATACATCAAGATTGGCTTCATGTGCTCATAGGAATGAGAAAGAGACAAGATGAGCCTTAACGCTTTGTCCTCATCTTCAATTTTCACTCCAATTGCTTCTAGTTCAGAGATAACACCATTAAGAGTACTCAAATCTCAAATGATCTGAAATTTTCGTACATTCATCCATCCGCAGGGTATGAAATTGTTCCTTCAGGTACAACCGATTTGAGATGCCCTTTGCTTAGTACAGAGCTTCCAGCTTTTCCCACCGCTCCTTGGCACTCGAAATCCCATGTACATTTGCAAAAACATTCTTGGCCAAACATAGACGAATTGTACTTGCCGTCCTCAGATCCAGATCCTCTCAATCTTCATCACTGATACCAGAACTTTTGTTTGTATCTTCAGTTGAACTCGGCCTACATTTTAAAGCCTTGTGCACACCAGATTGTATCAACACATCCTTGACTTGTACTTGCCACAAGCCAAAATTGATTATTCCATCAAATTTCTCCACGTCAAACTTCATTGAACTTGAAGCCCTTGACATAAGTTTCTCCACCTCCTAAATGAATAGCCGCCTCATAAGAGACACTCGAACTTTTCTCAAGAAATCCTTTCTGATGTGGAAGATCAGACAACATTGCAACCACAGAGCATACTCAGAATATCAAGAGACCTAGACCAAGCTCTGATACCACTGTTGGACATCATGTCCCCATTCATACTTAGGAAAGAAACGAAAAATTAGGAAGATAAGAACAACAATCTCAACACAAGAATTTAACGTGGAAAACTCCAAAATCGGAGAAAAAACCACGACCCACAGAGGAAAAATCCACTTTATGATAAATTTCTACAATCACACAGTATACCTCTCCCTCTCGACCCCTTTACACTATTACAAGCCTTTGACAAACTCTCACTCTTCTATCAAGATTCTCACAAGAGAAACTAAGAAAGGAATTTAAACTAAAATTTAATCACAAGACTATAATGTAGTGATTGGTGCTCTTGTAACAAAGAACTTGATGCTCCTTATATAACACTAAGGAGCTCCCTATTTTTCTTACAAAATCAATGTGGGACAAGCTCTTTTATTTTAACACTAGAAATTCCAACAAGTTGAAGTATATATGCACACGAATCGGATGGTATAAAGCCAGAAGAACATACCCCGTCGAGGAGAATGTTCGAAGTCTTGAACTCTCTATTTATCACCTCATGCAAGAAAGCAAGGCCTCTAGCGGCATCACTGGCAACCTCTCCTTACGGCCTTGGAAGCCCTCCTGCTCCAGAACCGGGCTTTGTAGCGGTGAGAGAGTGCTTGTCGAGCCATCCTTTCAAGACGTAGCCGAATCCTCCCTCGCCAAGAAGGCTGTGGAAGCGAAAGTTTCTAGTGGAAAGGGTGTCACTATCACTACTGCTTTTGACACTGAACAAGCGGATGGTTATATTCGAAAACGCTCGAGGCGAATCGAGCGTTTTCTCGGGAGATCTAGTAGCTTATGAAGCTTAAGAAACAAAAGAAAACAGTCCCTCCCATCAACTCATGAAGAAGTTAACAAAATTTGAGCTATAGAAGTCATGAACTTTTCCACATATTGAAAAATTTAGCATGAAAACAATCTTATTATCTCATTTTCAGAATTATGTTCATATTTGATTGATTATCTTTTTCTCTTTCTGTTTTCTTCATATATTCACAGTATATATTTGGAGAAGAATGAAGCCCACATTGACTAGAATGGTAGTAAAGAAATGTGCACAAAGATCCAACCTTTAAGCACAGGTTACATTAAACCCACTTACATGATTTATGTTTCTATGAAGAAGTAGAGTTACCCAGTTATAATTGCATATTACATTATGACTTAATAAATGTATGTACAAAATCCAGCCAGCAAAGAGAACTTTGGTTAGCCTCTAATTGAGGCGGTTGTTAGTTGAAAAAATTGAAAAAATAATACCTATTCCGTCGATAAGAAGTGTATTACAATTGTCATTCGATTGTTCGAAAAGTGTATCACTTTCATTTTAAGACACTATTCCTTATTATTCAACGTCACGATCACTCATTATTTATCAAAAATTATTTCTACCACTCACAACCAACACATGGTGGGACACTTTCTACTCTCAAATAATACCTATCAACAATTTTATTAAAACTCTATCGTCATGCAGTGATATACTTATTGTAGATGAATGAAGTATTTAGTGGAAATTCGAACTAATGACCTCTTCAGTAAGGATAATAGCCTCAGTTTTATCTAGTGAATTACACCTTCTCGATAAATTATGTTAGATATGGATATATCTATTATAATTAATTATTGCATTGATTTAGTTTTTTTGCATGTTAAATGTTTGTATTTAAAAGTAAATTTTTATTGTTTGACAAACTGCAGAGCCAAAATTCTCCAAACAAGTTCTTGTTTTAGCTGAAAAGTTTGATGAAAGTTAAGATAAGTTAGAATCTCAAGTCAGCTAACCTTCAATATTGGGGGGTGTTGTGCGATCATCTAATGGGCCAAAATTAGTCATATATAATCCATATTTGGGTTCAAATGCAATTAAACCCTAGTAACATTACGAATATATAATTGAATATGAATTTTAATTCAAAAAATATAAAATATATCATTGAGTATAAATTTGGATTTGAATATACAGCCAGATAATCTTACATGAGTTTATATATTTTTGCAAAGGCTGAAATTTGGTTATTTTCAATAAATAAATATGTAAGAACAAATGTACTTCTAAGCATAAGCACAAATTTACCTTTTGTAAGCGTTTAAAGGACAGGCCCGTTAAATTAGAATAGCCCGCTTATACGGCCCAACAGAGATTCCCAAAAGCTCAAATTCAATTTATCAATTAATTAATATTGACGACCCAACCGCACTTCTCCAGTCACGTGCTGAAGTTCAATTAAGAGTGCGCGTCCTTCCATCCAATCAGATTCCTCCAACACTAACCCCACCAATAAGAGATTGCCACGTCCGCATACACGTAACTTCGAGCCCACATACTGCCTTCGTTCAAATCTGCACTTAACAAAAAAATTTAAAAAAATCAAGAAAAATGTTAAGAATATAACCATAAACAGAAAACCGAAGGTACGGATACGATCAACACCGAGCTACAATCTGGTGGTCAAAGCGGGCTGTGATCCGGTGGTTTGCGTTATTATCGGCGGCAGATGGAGTCTCGCGGCGCCGAAATTCACCGTGTTTTTCTCCTGGCATTTTGCGTCGCCGGCATTTGGGCGGCTTATATCTACCAAGGGTTCTTCAGGAGACTGTGTAAGCATATAGAGTTCGATATTTCTGCACCGATTAATGTGGAAATGTTACTTATTTATCTTAAATATGAATTGTAGTTGTTTTGTCTTGGAGGTTTGTTAATGTTCATAGTGAAAGTAATGCTCTTTTTTTCCGGGAACAGGAAAATGTGAAAGTTGAAGAATGAATTTGGGTTTTCGTTGGGTGGAAGCTGAGCTTACGGGGCTATGAATAGCATTAATCAATGTGCTAGCTGTTTGTGTGTCTGTGCGTCTTGTGAGAGAGAGAGAGAGATTTCTTGTGGATAGTTTATTTTATTTCTTAATTTCCCCATTTATTTGTTATTATTGTTTCTTTTTAAACTTGTTTTGACTTATGCTTGAATTTTGACTACAATGTTGTTTTAGGTCGACAAAAAGATTTGGTCCTGATAAGAAGAGATTTGAGCACTTGGCGTTCTTGAATCTAGCACAGAGTGTAGTATGTTTGATATGGTCATTTCTAAGTAAGTTCATAAGTTGAATGTTGTTCTGATAACTATCTCTGTAAATGCTGGGATGCTCATGTTTTCCTATTTCAACTTTGAAGTGAAAAGCTTTGGTCAAATGGTGGTGATGCTGGTGCTCCATGGTGGAGTTATTGGAGTGCTGGTATTACAAACACGATTGGCCCGGCTATGGGGATTGAAGCGCTTAAGTACATAAGTTACCCCTTGAGCATGGCCAAAATTCTAAACATTCTTGATCTTCATGGATTTAAGTTCTTTTGGTTAATGATAATTTGTTAGGTCGTGATTAATCATTTTACTTCTGTTCATTTTGGACTATCTTCCTTAAATCTTGATATGGTTGTGAATTTATGCTGGATTTGATATTTGTAGGTGCTGGCTAAATCCTCAAAAATGATTCCAGGTGAGTTGATATGTATTTGTTGCTTATTAAATGAATTGCCAAGTTTGCAAGCATCCTATCTCATGAAGATTATAAGGGTATTAATGAATGAAATCCAATTTGTTTAATGATAAAATTTATGCTTGAATTGGACATGGAGGAAAACTTATCTTACATCAATAAAATAATTGCACTAGGAACTGACTGCTCTTGACTTATTACTAACCTGCTTGCAATTTAAGCCCTCACTTATTTCATTTGAAATCAAATGAATAGTTGGAATAACATTCCAAAGTGAATTTTGGCCTTGTTTTCCTTCAAAATTATTATTTTAGATTTTAGAAAGAAGAGTAAGATATCACATTTGGAGTATCTTCATGAAACTTGTGATCATACTTTTGTGTCGGGTAAAGTTGTTTCATCCCTACCTCAATCTTATGAGTTTCTTTTCTCATGCAGTCATGCTGATGGGCACGTTAGTTTATGGGATTAAATATACACTCCCAGAGTATATCTGCACGTTGCTGGTTGCTGGAGGTGTATCCATTTTTGCACTTTCAAAGGTAAAATATGCTGAGTGTTGCTGTTGTTTTCTTTTTTCATCTGTTATACTCTTAGTAGTCTCATTAGAACAACCAACCCTTTTTTCAAATGCCGGGGACCATAATTATGTAGTCTGAAGACTCTGAACATTGATGCAATAAAATCTGTATTTCTGATGTGATGTTTATTTGGTTGCACTTTTTTCACTCCTCAGACCAGCTCGAAGATAACAAGCAAACTAGCACATCCAAATGCTCCAATTGGATATGGTCTTTGTTTTCTGAACCTTGCTTTTGACGGATTCACTAATGCGACTCAAGATTCAATCACAGCAAGGTAAAAAAAGTCTCCTAGTCCTCATTTTCCTCATCTCTTTTATGTTCTAACACCATTTCAGGACCTGCCAAACGTTACAGTTAACGTAATCTGGCTCTCTATTGGTATAAGTTCTGTTTAATGTGTCTGCTTTGATCTCCTCAACACATTTCCTGCAGCTCTCAAAATTAAATTTTCTTTGTTAAAAGTGTGTGAAAATCTGATGTTTTTACTTGCTTTCTCTCGATTTGATTTCAAGATATTGTTATTTATGGAAGTTTGGATTCCTATTCAGATACCCGAAGACAAGTGCATGGAACATAATGCTAGGAATGAATTTATGGGGCACCATCTACAATTTGGTATTCATGTTCGGCTGGCCAAATGCCATTGGGTACAATGCAATCGACTTCTGCAGGCAGTATCCAGAGGCAGCGTGGGACATTCTACTTTACTGTCTATGTGGTGCAGTCGGCCAGAACTTCATTTTCCTAACCATAAGCCGGTTTGGCTCCTTGACTAACACAACAATCACCACAACCAGAAAATTCGTGAGCATCGTGGTCTCGTCGTTGTTGAGCGGGAATCCCCTCTCCCAGAAGCAATGGGGGAGCGTTACAATGGTCTTCTCCGGATTATCGTACCAGATTTACCTGAAATGGAAGAAGTTGCAGAGAATGCAGAAGAAGAGGAAGTCCAATTAAGTGAAGCTCATGATTTTTAGACTCTACATGTAATATTTTCCCCTCCCTTGAGATATAATTTGATGTAAAATTAAGGCCGAAGTCGTTACAAGGTAGATTTAGGATTTGGATTCTTGTATCCGTCAAATTGTAGATTCGAATTTGGATGAACAGCTGATATGAATGTTGAAGAGAGATGATATTTTAAGTAAAAACATGGATTACATCAAATTTAGGAGAATACTGAAAACCACCAAGAAAACAACTTCTATTACACTGTCTTCTACACTCTCTCTGACGGTGACGGTAATCATGGCGAGGTGCCATTATATATAGTTACACTAAAAAACTAAGAAATCTATGTTGGTTACAACTTACATCAGCCAATTGGAATAGTGGATGGCCGTATCCAATTTCCATGATGAGACAAACAAAAACAATGACTCAACAAAAGAAGGAAAAAAGGAAGACACACTGGAATGAATGTGAGCACTGGGAAGAGAAGAACTTTAGATCACGAAGATTGATCTTCAGAAGCTAGAGCACTCCTTAGCATTCTAGGGAGCAAGAAGGCAGATCTTTGCGGGCCTATCTGTAAAAACACAGGTCGAGATGGCTGCAATCCATCGATAAACAACTTCTAAACGATTAAACAAAAGATCTCTATATGAAAAAACTCTCCAGATGGATGTGGTGATGATCATAGACAATGAAGGAGGGACCTCTTGCAGGGTGGTGGCTGCGAGGGATTTGTGATTGTGCTCTGAGAGGACGTCTCCAGTCCTAGAGTTTTCATCAAGAAGTGCTTTTCCTGCACAGATTCGATTAGCTTGGTTAGTAGAGAAAGAAAAAGATGTTGAAAAAATCACAACATTTTTTAGAGAAGAAAATTCTTGAAATTCTTACACTTTCTGAAAATTTTGGGCTGGGAATTGTTGCTGCAAGTGCTCTGAATACTGGTGTTACATGAGTAGGAGAGCTGAATTCTGCATTATTACCTTTTATGTCTTCATACGTTGACATATTTTTCACTGGATTTAGACATAGATTCTTTCAAACATGAAAAAAAGAGAGGTATTTATAGTAGCTATTGCATCTTTTTTCTAATAACTTATACCTTCATCTGTGCTTGTCACAGAAAGACAATTTTCTTGCTGCAAAACATGTCCATTTTCTTGATGCAATGCAGCAATTTCTTCCTTATATTCTCCCTTTTCGTTGCGTGGCACATTAGAGACCAGAATCGAGCCTGTGCTGTACTCAACGCTCGCTGGGGATGACTCGTATGTGTCGACCTCCCTGCACACATAATCGAGTAAGAACACTTTGGAAGGCGAAAGGCGACTCTTCAGTTAAACTTAAACCTAATCTGCCCCACTAAGTTACCTCCACAACGTTCTACTGCCTTCATCACAGCTTCGTATCTCCTCCTCCAACGCTTTGAACTTCTCTAGTCGAAAATCAGCATCTTTATTTGTGATTTTAAGCATTTGTTGGCTTTCTTTGTTCTGTTTCAGAAAATCTTGAAGCACCTGAAGCCATGCGTTATCTCATTTGTTATTGTGTGTTATATAATATGATATATACAATCACTTTTCAACAGTGTAGATCATGAATCATATCATATCTAGGGATGGCAATGGACCGGATCTGGATCGGATCTTGCTAGGTCCAGATCCAGATTCGTAATTTTTTACTTGGGTCCGGATCCGGTCCAGATCTATTGAGTCCAAAAAAATTAGATCCAGACCCAGATCCATAAGATCCGCAAGGTCCAAGTTCTAGACCCAGATCCATATATTTTCTCTTCTAAAATAAATCTCAAATCAAATATATTTCACAGTAACACCATAATAATAATAATCTAAATACATATAACACTATAATAATTATTTAGAAATTCTATAATCATCACAATGCAAGAAGACTTTTGCTTTCATGACAACAAATAATATTGCAATAGTAATAGAAGAAGTAACACACATATTTTAGTAAATAAACCACTCATATACAAAATTTTCTCAAATACAATATGCAAGTTTCTAATATTATTGATATATTATCCAATTTCGTAACTTAGTTTATCCAACTTCGACTAGAAAGAAAAATAATATAATACACTTATAAATATAAATAAAAATTATATATACATATATATTATATGGATTCATGGATCGGATCTGGATCTCAGAAATCGAGATCCAGATCCGGATTTTAAAAGAATGGTTTGGATTCGGTCCAGATCCGTCGGATCCTATTTTTTTGAAGATCCAGATCCTAAAAAATGGATCTGGATCTACGGATCTGGACCGGGTCCGAGATCCACGGCTATCCCCAGTACACAGTGCAAGATAAAGTTTATTTTAAATTTTTTGGAATCGAAACCGAATCAATCATCCTTACCGTCCAAGCATTTTCAAGGCTCTGATCTGTCTTCTCTGCATTAACTTTGACTGCAAGAGAGCTGAGCAATTCTGCTTGCTGCTGCAACGCAAGCACCTTAGGATCGTCCTTTTCATGAAACGTTCGTACAAATTTGTTTCCCATTGCTGCATGAATATGAAATTAAAAATGGCGTCATTTTCAAGTTTATGAGATCAAACTGCAACAATCAAAATTTTAGGTAACCGCAAGCAATCACATACAGTTACTACGAGCAAAAGGTCCCTCGAGCTCACATCTATCAGTTGATTCCTCCTTAATGCCATCAACATGCTTCCGAGAGGGAAAGTTAACCTCTGCAGCAAAATTTTCTCCTTGTATACAATTTTCTGCAATAGTTGAGATACAAGTCCTGCATCACCAAGAGATATAAATAAATAAAATCCCATTAACCATTTTTTAGAAAAATAGATGTTTAAAATTCACCATACCTTATCTTCTTAAGAGCATTTTCAGATCCTTCATCTGAGTTGAGTAAATTACGAAATATAATCCTTTTGTTGTTTAAGTTGACAAAAGAAGTGGTGCTGTTTTCCTTCGCCAAGGCTTCACGTTTCGCCCTCTTCTTGCAGAGAGTGGTGAATCGATTTTTCACAGCGTTATCAGTTCTGCAACAACATAGAGTATCTGTTGCAGCAACCAACTGTTCTTACATCAAATTAAAAGGAGACGTGTGCGGTTAAGGATTCGAGTCTTTACCTGCCTGAAACCACCTTCGCTATCTCAGTCCATCTGTTTCCATAAATCCTCTGCGCCTGCAACATCACTTCATGATTTAGATCATACAAGGAAATTCGAATTTTTGGGAATGCCGCCATCCAGTAATAACATCTTCACCAACAAAGATAGCTAAACTAGAAAGATGTATCTAAAAAAGAGGAAAAAGCAATGACAGCACACAAAAAGATGATCTATCAACTACAAAGTCGAAAACAAGTGTGAATGCGATGCCGTACTGACCTCATATAAGAGCATGTCTTCTTCGGGCGACCATCCTCCTTTCTTGAAATCGGAATTCAAATAAGTGAACCATCTATAAAAAAAATTAACTTAAAAGTGTTGCAATAGCAGGACTGAAATCATACAAAACAGAGGAAAAATATGCCCATCACTATCCAAATCAATGCATACCAACCTCCTTCTACATTGTCTCGTCGTTTTGTCCTTGAATTTTGATGCAATGATTCCCCAACTATCACAAAAATCACACTCATTAAGCTTCACTTATAAAGCACAACATTCAAACACACATCTAATATTATTAAAAATGATAAATAAATAAATAATCAAGATTCTTACTTTTCAAAGCCATGTAGACGAATTTGCTCCCGCAGAATATCGTCTTCCTGTGAGCAATCCATCACACAAATAACTGCATGCTAAAAAAGAACTCAACAAGAAGAAAAAAGGATAAAAAAATATCAAAATTTGACCTCTTGACTCCAAGAAACTATATGTCTTTCCTTCTTCTTCAACATTTCACCAATATCTCCATCAAGATTACTGCTACTATGCACCTCCTTCTTCATCTTCTCCGAAGATCGTAATTTTTTCGTCTTTCTTGCATGCTCAAGAATATGCCTCTTTTGTGGGATTGAGAAATATATAACGAAGACCCGTGAAACAAGTCTTTTCTAACCCCTTTGCTCTTTATTCACCTCCCAAAACGGAACAGCACCAAAAAAACAAAAACAAAAAAAACACAGTTGGGTATTTTAACCGAAATGCCTAGGATTCGACCTTTTCTCCTTCTACTGTCTGAAGCAAAACATCAAACAAGTTAATAGCATACGACCCCATTTCGAAAATCTCAACGTAGAAAACACCTTGATTACTCAACATATGTAACAGCAAACTTATCTTAAATGCAACTTTACTACCCGCGTCGAGATTCGAGAAAGAAAGAGTATAGAACTTGCAACCCAAGTATGCATACAAGGAACAATATAAAATCGCAACTTTAAAAAAAAAAATAAACTTTTCTAATTTTCCTTTTTTTTGGGGTGTTCGAAAGATCGCTTGCTTTTCCCTTCTAAGAAAAACGTCAATGTGGGGTGGTGCAAGTGTAAGATCAAATGTGAATTTAATTTATAGAAAATCAAGGATTCTTGCTTTGTAGCGCGGGTATGAAGAGAATTTGAAAAACTAAAATAAGATAGTAGAATCAGCAGATAAAAATAAACGCTGAAATCCACGAGAGTATAGTTGATGATGGCAGTAAAGAGCAACCCCACATCCCACGGTCACCCTCACTCTGTGTATTGTGTGTGCTATTATTCCTATTCCATTTCTGGATCGGTTGGCTGCTTCATGTTTGAACAGTAGGTGCTCGACAAAATTTCGTGACTACTGTTTCACACTCTCCAAAAAGAAAAGTTGGAATTTCTCAAGTTTGAGCTTTGTGAGTTCACAATACGTACATGCATCCGTACCTTATAAACAGATAAATGTATTATTTATTATTAAGAAAATATTATTTATATTAAAAGTATCAATTATTTTTACTTCATAATTATAGAGTACCATTTATATTGAAAAAATATAAACAGATAAAAGTATCATTTATTTTTAAGAAAATATTATTTATATTGAAAAAAGTATCAATTATTTTTACTTTATAATTATAGAGTATCATTTATATTGAAAAAAAAAATTATTTGTACTAAAAAAAAATATCAATATCAGTACATACGGAAGGGCCGCATATAAGTCCAAATCTTGTTAATTAATTCTTGAAATAAGTTTGTATAGTTACGCAGTATAATTGTAATTAGAAAGTGCTTCTAAATTGATCTTATATTTTAAGAATTTTCAAATTTTTTTATAATTGCTTATTTTCCCTTATTTTTTTTTTATGAAAAAGATTGAAGTTAAGCTCAATACGAGTACGTAGAATCAAAGGATTGCACGCAAAAGCCCAGGTGGGCGCGGACAAGGGCGCCCACCGTAGGTGTAGCAAGCAAAATTGGCCTGGCCGATGGGCGGCCGAGATACCCGGAATTGGGATCGCGTTGGGCTCGTGAAAATAATGATCCGAAAAAAAAATCGGACCTAAAAAGCCCGCCCACATAGCCCATCGGGCTGACCGGGCTTTGGAGCTAAAAGGCCCGGGGTTAACGGACCTAAAAGCCCGCCCACACAAGTTTTAATATTTTACATTTGATATTTGATGATATTTGAAACTTTAAATTTATCTTATTTACGTTGAAATTGTTATTAGACTTGTTAGTAGACTTAATTTATTTTATTTACTTTGGAATTGATGCTATTAGACGTAATTTATCTTATTTACTTTGAAATTGATGTTAGTAGATTTAATTTATTTATTGTTATCATATTTTTTTTGAAATTAAAAATAATATTTTATTAAATTAAATATTGAGCGGGTTTGGCCCGATGGCCCAGATGGGGCTGGACTAGGCTACTATATTTTCAGCCCGATAGCATTTCGGGTCGGGCACAACAAGCCCGATGGGCCGGGCTGGGCCAGCCCGACCCGCCCCTTTTGCTAGCTATAACCGTAGGGATCCACTAGATTAAAAATACAGTTTGGGTGTTTTAATCCAGAGACTTGACGGTTTTGGAATTAATTGTATGGGAATAAATCTTGTTATGCTTTTTAGAGTTTTTATATATTCTTTAGATCTAAAGGAGATATGACGTATATTAATCTACTGTCACATGTTACTCGGGGGGGAGGTTGTGGTTGTCTACGTGATTCTTCACCCGAATTGACTTAAAATTGGTTAATAGGGTTATGGATTGATTTTATGATTTTCTATTAAATTAATATATTTCCTAGGAACAGTCTTTTACTTTGATATTTTTCCAAATCTCTTTTACTTTGCTCTTGTCATATATTTTCTTAGATTTTATCAAAACTCTCTACACTTTTGTTTTTATCTGGATAATTGTGACACATTTGTGTTTGTTACTTGTTGTATTTTTATGTTTTCAATATTTGTGGATACGTTACTATGCTTGCGAGTTAACTACAATAATCAACATTTAATTATGATTATTTGTCACTATGATTATAGTAATCACTTTTGTTTATTAAATTTTTTATCTTTGGATGAATTTAAAAGGATTTTTTTGGAGGGATATCACATATATATTTTAACTTTTCATTTTTTATTGTTTGAAAATAATTTAGGCATTGCATTACATAACATGGTTATTGTTTCATTCATGTAAAAGATTTCTTCATTTTGATGGCTACAAGAGCATACTTTGAATCAAAATAATAGAAAGTAATTGTTAATAATGTCTACCTCAATTTCAATCTTTTATAATATATACATACATATATATATATACACACACACATATATATAGTGGATTAAATGAGAACTCTATTTTTTTTAGAACTAAGAACTAATATGATTCATCCATTTTTTTATAATCTAACGGTCAAGATTAATTATAAATCGTTTATTAATTTTAGTGGTAACCGTTTAACCCTATAATTAAGGGATTTTATATATTCATTTGCGGTAATTGTTCATATATGCACAATCACTACAATTAAATACACAACAATATGAATTACATGAACATACACAACTAATTGGAATGTGATGGCATGCACAAGAACTATAATTTATGAACAACGACATGAATTACACGAACAACGAAAAATATAATATGAAATATCCTAATAGCGAAAATTTACGGATTTGACTATTTTTATCATTAAATAATTATGAGTCATTCGATCTTATTCAATCTAAAGGTAATTACCGATTCTTAGTTCTCATCTAAGAGGTAGTTCTCTCTATAATCGACCCCTATATATATAGTGGTAACATGTAACATATAATGGTGGATAGCATCATAGATGCTTGATAAGATATGATAGCATTATTAAAATGCTTGATAAGATAAAGATGCTTGATAAGATATGGTAGCATTATTGAGATGCTTGACGTAATATTTTTACCTATAAATAGGCTGTAATACTTCATTGTAAATCATCGAAGAGAATTTAATAAACTCTGTGCATTCTAAAAACACATGTGTTTCTAAGCTTTCAGTTTTCTTACTCCTAGAGCAGATAACAAATTCTATACTTATCCTTAAGAACCAAATAATATATCCCAATAATCCAAAAAAAAAAATTGATGTACAAAGTTACGAATTTCAGAGGGGGAGAAGGCTCTATCCTTGTTTTCTTCATCCAAAGAGTTCTGTGTGAGCTCTATTAGGTATTTTCTATTTTTCCTTCTGTGTTTTAATGTGTAACCCGAAAAAACGCACCCTGCGAACCATGCATAAGACGTTGAAGATGATGCACAAAACGATATAAAGTTCAGCATAACGAAAACTTTCTAAAATTATTTTGTAGGGATCAAATAGTACCCGAACCTGAGGTAGTATGTAGGATTCAATCTCATCCACTCATCTCATAGATCATATGGTGGAGTTTTTTTAGATTTTAAGCTTATTTTCATTGATTTTGCTACAGTAAGGGTAGATTAGTAATTTGATTTGTTATGTGATTTCGAAAACAAACCATGCATATAGTTGAACTGAACTATGCATCTAAATGAATACAAAAATACATTCAGTTGAACACAAACATGTATATGAGTTTTGATTTTGATGCATGCTGGAAACGCACTCAACGCTTCGCCGCGCGCACCTGAGCCGGTTGGGTGCGATGCGATATGTTATTTTAAATGCAGTTTTATGTTATTTTATACGCATTATTTATGTTTTGTTGTGGCTATTCCCAAACCCGGCGTCCCTACCCAGCATCGGTGCGTATCCCAGTGCCCCTACCCAGCGTCGTCGCGCATCCAATGTCAGTTGGGTGCAATGTGATAAACGCGCATTTTACACGTTTATAGTTGATATTTGAAGATGAGTTTAGCTCGTTTAATGTGCGTTTATGTATTGATTCTTAATGTTTTATCTATTTCTAGAAGATACTGCTCTTGGGTGTTCCTTTGACGTTTTGCAGGTTTATATGTTGATAATCGAAGCAAGAAACGGCCTTACGAGCAAATGATGCAATCTGCCATGATTCTAGCGACCAGCCTAGCGGTCGCTAGGCGGCCGCTAGGAAACACGCGAGAACCCGGCGAGCCGCGACCGCAACCTCGTTCCGCCGCGAAGCTAGCGCCGAGAACTCACTGGACGATTTCTCACGACCGGTGCGGAATTGCTAACGATCGCTAGCCCGGTCGCGAGGTGCCATGCGAGCGCAAGGAGGGTCCGCGAGCGATGAAGAAAGCGCGCAAGAGATGGCTCGCGGTCGAGCTAGCGACCGCGAGAAGTGATCGCGAGGCGGCGCCGCAGAGGCACAAATTAGGGTTTCCACCCTTTTCTATAAATAGGGCAAGAGCCCTTGCGCCCCCAACACACCACATACGCCCCAGACTCGTTTTTCTTCAGTTTTTCCTCAGTTTTTCCATTCTTTAGCTTTAGTCTTCATTTAGTTTAATTCTAGTATTGTTTTTACGTTGTTCTAGTTTAGTTTATCGTTTCGTTATCGATCGGAACGTTTTGTCCGATCGTTTTCCGTTGTTTTCCGTTCGTTCGCTTGGGATTGGATTCAAGACCAACCATTGTTCATCCAACGCTTCCCTACGGGTTTTATATATTTAATTTCCGTTTTTATGGTTAAATCGTATTTCATTCCGTTTATTATGTCTGGCTAGTTTTCCGTTCTAATCCTAGGGTTTGCATGATTCGATCCTATATGTTGTGAGTTCTGCTATTGTTATTTACCTTCCAGGCATTGATTCATGATTCATAGTGCTTATTTATATGTGTTGATTTCTGATCAATCTTGATGCATATCTAGTTGCCAGTTAATGACGTAATTGTATTAATTGTCAATCGATCTTGAATGCATGATACGAATAAGCCTTGAGTCGTAACTGAGATAGGATATTCGTAGGAAGCATATTCTTAGTGATCCTTTTGGAGTTGCTTATTTTCCTCTAGAGACGTAACTGTGATAGGGAAAATTAGTAATCAACTGCCGCAATTGTCGTAACTGAAGTTGTTGGTTATATATGTGATCTTCCGTCTTGTCTGGATTAAAACGGTTAATAATAAGCAGGATAAACATCGTTGTGGATAGGATTGGTGCATCCCTAGGGTTAGTCTTTCTCCATAGTTATCTTTCGTGATTTTATTGCTTTATTTTATAGTTCTGTTCGATTACCTTTGCTTTGGATTAAATTCCGAAGCCCCTAAACCTATTACCCAAATTCTGTGCTTGGATAATGATGAATTGTCGTTGAGCTAGCTTCTATGTTTTCGTGATACAATCTCTGTGGATACGATACTGCTTACCCTATACTTACACCTTTTACGTGTGAAAAAGGAGCGATCAAATTTTGGCGCCGTTGCCGGGGATTGTTAAGATTGCATAGGAATAATTTGACGATTTGGATTTATTAATTCAAGTTATATATATATATTATTATTTATTTTTGTCAGTGCTAAATTCTCTCTTTTCTCAGGTAGTTTATGCGTACAAGATCTCAGGGACCTCCTGAAATATTATTAGATCCCGAGATCGAAAGCTCTCAAAGGAGAAAAGGACGAGAGAATAGACGGGCTGCAATGGCGGCCAATCCGCGAGCAGGGCATTTCTCCCGAGCAAGTTGACGCATGCTAGCCGACTTTGCAGAGATGCGGCGTCGGATGGCGAATATGGAATCATTGTCCCGCTCCGGAGGAAAGACCTCTCGAATCACATGTACCGACATCCCACCGAGCAGTTCAAGGAGGCGGTTGGGGCCCTTGCGTAGATGCAAACAATTTTGAGCTAAACCGCCCCGATCGGTATGGTCCAAGGAGAAGCGGTTTGGGGAGGAGTCACGGAAGACCGAATCGCATCTCGAAATGTTTCTCGATATTTGTGACACCATCAAATGAATGGGGTGCCACAAGACACGATCCGGATGCGCATGTTTCGTTTCTCAAGCAACCAAGCGAAAGATTGGTTCAAGAGTTTGGACCGGTGGCATCGACACTTGGGGAAACTTTGTGAGAAGTTTCTTTGAAATACTTTCCGCGGAAGACGAAGATCATCGCCGAAATCTCTCATTTTGTCAAAACCACGACGAATCATTATTCGAGGCATGGGAGAGATTCGAGGTCTATTGAGACGATGTCCACAACATGGGTTCTCCAAGGAGCAACAAATCACACAGTTCTACGGTGGGTGACATGGCGGGGCGAGGAGCATGGTGGATCGTCGGCAGGGGGCTGCTTATTGAACCGACCAGTAGACGAGGCAAGCCGTATTGTAGAAGAGATGGCTGCCAACAGCTATCAATGGCCAACGGAGAGAACGCCATCGTTCAAAGCAGCTGCTGTTGAGAGTGATTCAAAATATGACGATCTCATGAAGAAATTCACTCTTTTGAAGAGTCAGATTGAGACAGAGAACGTCAGCCACATCAATCAGAGGAATCATCCGAATTTCCAACAACCTCCAAAGAAGCTTCAATGTTCGAATTCGTTTCAAGAGCCGAAGAAGCCAAGTCTCGAAGACATGATGCAGCAGTTGGTTGTAAGCAACCAACAATTGGCAACGAATCAGAATTCGTTCATAAGCAACATTGGGCAAAAGATAAATCATTTGGAGTCCACCGTGACGGCTATGGGAAGCATATGAAGATGTTGGAAAATCAAATTGGTCAAATAGCCGCACAAGTGAATGCACTACAAAAGGCGGGCCAATTTCCGAGTAATGTGGAGGTGAACCCGAAGAATCAATGCCGCCATCCGCACGAGGGTGGACAAGCTTACCCGAGCCCTACCGAAAGAAGAGCATGAAAGCACCTGGAGCGTAAACTTCGCGATCGAGCTCACGACCATGAGCCCGATCGCGAGAATCCGTAATTTGTCACGAAGCCCGCGATCGAAAGCACGCGCGTCCGCACCCGACCGCGAGCCATCGAGTATGCGGCGCCAGATTTGTTTGCGGCGACCCAGGCTCGCAAGCCAGCCCCAGCAATCAAGTCGCGCGTGCGGTCGAAATCACATGAGCTCTCGCGCAAGCTCGCACGCGAACACGGAGATCGGCAGCGCAGATTCTCGCGACCTTCCGGTGATCGCGAGGTCGACCGCGAGGCAACCCGAAGCAAATCCTCGCACGTACACTCCTCCGGTCCCGTTTCCAGTCGACTTGTCAGTCGAAATATGACGAGAGTTTGCTCGTTTCAAAGAGGTTTTCAAAAGTTGAGATAAATTTGCCTCTCTTTGAGCGTTGCGAAACATGCCGGCTACATGAAATTCTTAAAGGCAGCTTGCAAGCAAGAAGAAACTTGGGAAATTCGAGAAAATTTCCTATCCGAAGAATGCGCCGTCTTGCAAAGGAAGCTCCTCCAAGCGAAGGATCCCGCGGTTTCACGTTAGAGTGCGAGATCGCCGAGCGATTTTTCCAAATGTTTTATGCGACTTGGGGCGAGCATCAATCGATGCCATTGAGCGTTTTCAACGGCTACACCTAGGAAAGATGAAGCCGAGCGAAGATTTCATCGATGATGGCTGACGGTCATCACATATCCAAAGGTATCGTCGAAGACGTGTTGGTAAATTGATTTTATTTTTCCTGCCGACTTTGTTATTTTAGATATTCCCGAATTCAAACAACAACCACTAATCCTTGGTAGACCTTTTCTAGCAACTGGTCGTGCGTTGATTGATGTGCAGGAAGGCAATCTCACGTTTCGTGTTAACGATGAGGAGCTCAAGATTTCCATATACGACGCCATCAAGCAACACGACGTTGGAAAGCCGGAAGATTGCTGCTCGATCACGACTGCTGCTGCTGCACACGTCGAGCGCCTAGAGGGTACTCGACCGATCGAGGAAGCTGCGAGAAGGAAGAAGTGGACTCGGCATGGAACTCCGAGTGTTTCATTCAAGTTTGGGGGGGGCCACTTCCATAGTCAGTGGTGGAGATCTGTGAATGCTAAGTTTAGGAGGATCCACGAATTGAGAAGGATTTCTGTTGCCACAAAAACGCCGGATTGACAAGGTTAGTGATGGTCTAGCTAAAGACGTTAAATAAGCACTTGTTGGGAGGTAACCCAACGTTTTCTTTGTTTTTGTTTTCATGTGTTTGTCGTGTCTTTCGTTTGTGTTGCTTTTTGTCGTGTTTCTGTTTTTCTTTTCCTTTTCGTATCATCGATCAACGAGTTAAGTGAAGTGTGTTAATCCATGTGGCCAATGACGATAGAAAATTTTGTGAAATTTAATGATAGTGCACATGATATGTTAGAAAATGACGCATGAATGACGTGAGATGGCTTAGGCTTGTTGTTTTCACCATTTGCTTATCTGTGAGACTTGAGCTTCTTTGTATACATATCTTGATCGATTTACATTAATTGTGTGATATCGTGCATGTGATTATGTTCTAGAACTTGCCGTTCTTACGTGTCGAGGCTGCAATATGTGTTCAATTTGGAAAGGATAAAAGGTCATCTTTGTTAACCACATTTACCCAAACACTAACCCGATGTTATATACCATTTATCGCCTTCTTTGAGCCTTTATTAGACTTTTCTTTCGATTAACCGGATGATAGGAGGTGAGGATGGATATGGGAATCAAAAGGGTTAAAATGTTGATGTAGTTATGACAAGACATGTTTCTTTTAGAAAAATACATCGTGGTGAAGAATAGTACCTTTGTTGTGAAAGTTAAAACCATAAGCTCTAGAAAAGAAAAGAAAAGAAAATGTTAAGTTCACTATGAGTGTTGAGCATAAAGGGTCTTTAATCAAAGTATAGGTACCTACGTGGCATTAAACGTCAATTTAGCACGTTGGGAAAGAAGAGGAAAATGGACAAAGTCCATATGTGTTGAAATATATAAATGGTGGTGCTTGAGTTTACTTGAGTCACTTAGCCATATATTATCCTACCTTAACCAATGTGCCTACATTATAACCTATCAAAAGACCTCTTTGATCCTTATTTGAACACATTTGACGCGGTGGAGATGTTAGAGAAGCGCAAGCCTATGGTAAGATGTTGCATTGCATTGATCGTTGAGTGTATACACGTCCTTAATTTCTTTATGAGTTTGAGTGTATCCTATATATTTACGCACATGCCTTTGTGAGGATGCAATAAATGAGTTTTGCCCTCGATGGTTGTTTGTGTTGAGTTGGCTAACGTCGTCATGTGCGCTAATGTTTTGAGCGTTAATATGTTTCGAGGCCTAGAATGGTTATCCTCTTTACGCTCGTTGATCTTTCGTTTGTCTTTCTGTTTTGGTTTTGTTTGAGGACAAACAATGCTTTAAGTTTGGGGGGTTTGATAAACGCGCATTTTACACGTTTATAGTTGATATTTGAAGATGAGTTTAGCTCGTTTAATGTGCGTTTATGTATTGATTCTTAATGTTTTATCTATTTCTAGAAGATACTGCTCTTGGGTGTTCCTTTGACGTTTTGTAGGTTTATATGTTGATAATCGAAGCAAGAAACGACGCACGAGCAAATGATGCAATCTACCATGATTCTAGCGACCAGCCTAGCGGTCGCTAGGCCGGCCGCTAGGAAACACGCGCGAGAACCCAGCGAGCCGCGACCGCAACCTCGTGCCGCGAGCGAAGCCTAGCGCCGAGAACTCACTGGAAGATTTCTCGCGATCGGTGCGGGTGCTAGCGACCGCTAGCCCGGTCGCGGTGCCATGCGGCGCAGGAGGTCCACGGCGATGAAGAAAGCGCGAAGAGATGGCTCGCGGTCGAGCTAGCGACCAGAAGTGATCATGATGGCGGCGGAGAGGCACAAATTAGGGTTTCCACCCTTTTCTATAAATAGGGCAAGAGCCCTTGCGCCCCTAACACACCACATCGCCCCGAGACTCGTTTTCTTGATTTTTCCTCGGTTTTCCATTCTTTAGCTTTAGTCTTCATTTAGTTTAATTCTAGTATTGTTTTACGTTGTTCTAGTTTAGTTTATCGTTTCGTTATCGATCGGAACGTTTTGTCCGATCGTTTTCGTTGTTTTCCGTTCGTTCGCTTGGGATTGGATTCAAGACCAACCATTGTTCATCCAACGCTTCCCTACGGGTTTTATATATTTAATTTCCGTTTTTATGGTTAAATCGTATTTCATTCCGTTTATTATGTCTGGCTAGTTTTCCGTTCTAATCCTAGGGTTTGCATGATTCGATCCTATATGTTGTGAGTTCTGCTATTGTTATTTACCTTCCAGGCATTGATTCATGATTCATAGTGCTTATTTATATGTGTTGATTTCTGATCAATCTTGATGCATATCTAGTTGCCAGTTAATGACGTAATTGTATTAATTTTCAATCGATCTTGAATGCATGATACGAATAAGCCTTGAGTCGTAACTGAGATAGGATATTCTTAGGAAGCATATTCTTAGTGATCCGTTTGGAGTTGCTTATTTTCCTCTAGAGACGTACCTGTGATAGGGAAAATTAGTAATCAACTGCCGCAATTGTCGTAACTGAAGTTGTTGGTTATATATGTGATCTTCCGTCTTGTCTGGATTAAAACGGTTAATAATAAGCAGGATAAACATCGTTGTGGATAGGATTGGTGCATCCCTAGGGTTAGTTTTTCTCCATAGTTATCTTTCGTGATTTTATTGCTTTATTTTATAGTTCTGTTCGATTACCTTTGCTTTGGATTAAATTCCGAAGCCCCTAAACCTATTACCCAAATTCTGTGCTTGGATAATGATGAATTGTCGTTGAGCTAGCTTCTATGTTTTCGTGATACAATCTCTGTGGATACGATACTCGCTTACCCTATACTTACACCTTTTACGTGTGAAAAAGGAGCGATCACAATGCAATGTTATGTTATTTTAAATATAGTGTTATGTTATTTTAAATACAGTATTATGTTATTTTTATGCATTATCTGAGTTTTGTTGTGGCTTTCCCCAAATCCAGCTCCCGGGATACCCCACGCTCGCGGACTCCCCTACCTAGTGCCCGCTGGGTGCCTTCCCATTTTCCCCTAAGCAAAAAATGGGCCGTCACGTGTCAAATTTTGGTACGTCCACGTGTTTAAAATGTGCGATCTAGATTGGGTACTACATACTACCTGAGGATCGGGTACTACGGGTTGAATTGGAATAGATAACATGTACAAGAACTACGATTACATGAACAACAACATGAATTATATGAACAACGAAGAATAGAAAGTGAAATATCCAAACGAAAATTTAGAGATTTGACTATTTTTATCATTAAATAATTATGAGTCGTCCGATCTTATTTAATCTAGAGGTGGTTATTAATTCTTAGTTCTTATCTAAGAGATGGTTCTCTCTATAACCAACATATATATATATATAGGGGAGGGTTAACGTGAGAACCATTTTTATTGTGAGAACGCGAGAACCAAAAATGATGAATTCATTGTGAAAGTTGATGAATCCATTGGGAAAGTTATCGAATCCAAAAATAAAATTTTGTCCCTCATGGGATTCGAACCCGGTGAAAAAATCTTAATTGTAGAATTCATTAAGTTTCTCAACGGATTCATCAACTTTCATAACGAATTCATTTGGTTCTTAGTTTTTAGGATAAGAATGGTTCTCATTTGAACCAAACTCTATATATATATATATATATCTTATTCGATGATTTTCACAATCTCCATTGATAACCCTTCGTGTATATTGGTCAAAATTTCTAGCACTAGACTACATCTAATGTGAATAATAATGTATTCTTTTATTTAAAGATGGGATTTCCAAGACTAAACTTGGTGAGGTATCTTTCTAATTCTAGTCTTCTAGATGACGGTCAAGATTTTGATATTTTTAGGTTTACTTTTAATAATTTTTTCAGTTAGTGTTAGTTTGAAATTCAGTTTGTTGTGACTTTTGGAGGGTAGTTTTGGTAACTGAAAAGTTAAATAATTGAATTAATTTATTAGTTATGGAGTTGGGGTTGCAATTGCGAGCTACCCACGCGTGACGGTGGGAATGTTGTTACCTTCCCAAACTTTGGTCTTCTCTGACCATTCAACACTCTGATTAAAGGTCAGATTCACATTTTTCTATTGGAGTTACTTCGAGAGTCGAAAGATATACTTAGATATGAATGATTGGAATTATCGGTTTAAGATTTTTTATTTTTTTGTAGATCCATCGATTTAAGATTAAAAGTATCTTTTATTATTATTATTATTGAGTTTAATAAGTTTGTAATTGAACTGAAATCGTAAATTGTATGTATGTTTCCATCAAAGTTCAATAAAAAAAGTTAATTGAAAATTAATTATAGACCATAAACTGATTATGGGATTTAAGCTAGCGCTTCAATTGATAGGTTTTGTTCCAAATTCTTGATTGGTAGATAAATTATTTCTCGAACACCAAACTGGTATTACTCATTTTATTTGTAACAATTTCATAATCGTAATTTGTGAAGCTTTTCGTTCCACTGTATAGTTTCTTAACAATGGTGACAAGGAAACAAATTAATTATTTCAGCGATCGCGATATATTATGTTTTATTTTGAATATTATTCATAAATATATGGCCATGTACTTATATACACAAATATAGTGTTGATAATTAAACTATAACTTAATTGCAATATATGACAAAAAAAAGTTGAAGCAGTGAAGGCCCAATGATATGGAACTAGCCAGCTCTTAAATAATTGAATTGTATGAAGTGAAAGCTCTATGTAAGGTAAATTAATAAATAAATGATTTTATTTCTTGTGACTAGAACGTCAAATTTCAAATTGTTGTGCTCGTGTCTCGTGTGGGTCATAAATTAGAGAAAATGTAACAAGATTAAGTTATCTTCTTTTCTTGTTATATATTTATTTTAAAGATGTTTTATCTTTATTAGCCTCGGTGTACGTTATCCACATATACATGGTCGCAATAATAATAATAATAATAATAAAAAAAAAAGTGACCTGACCTATTTCAATATGCATTGTATAATTATATAATTAAATAGACATAATAAACTGAGTTAATCGATCATATTAACCAAGCTAGCTAGCCTACTCAATTTACAGCTTACGATCCAATACCCCCTTTATCGGAGGCTGTTGTACGTTATGTATTATAATATATCTACCTTTTCCTTGTCCAACCGATCATCTATTACCACCACTATCATAATTTATGTTTCACGCTGTTGTTGTTTTGTTTTTCTTTTTTTTTTGGAACTAATGTTTCACCGATAATGATTTTTTATATATATTATGTATTTATATAGTAATCTTGAAATTTTACTCGGATCGGATTAGTTTTTTTAAACCGATTCGATCATTAGTATTTTAATGGTACGACTAATTTGCTCCTCCTACATATTAGTTTAAAAAATAAATCATGGATTTCATTCCTTAAAAGTAGGCACTATCATCAACAAATAGGCATCAAATTTTAGTTGAAATAATTATGCCCAAAATAAAATAAAAACATTATTTGCTTACATTTCATCATGGTGTTTTAGTTCAATTTTGATAAAATTATTTGGCTTGGCCGATGCTTAAGTGGACTTTAATTCTAAAATATTAAAAATTATGTAAAGTAAATAAGATTCCAATATATATATATATATATATATATATATATATATATATATATATATATTAAATATGTCATAATTTAATAATTACTAATTAATTATAATCGATATATCACTAACAAGGAATAAATATTTTATAAATTTGAAACACTTCTTAATTTGTACACATCTTTTATAATAAAGGTAGTCACTCAACATCAATTATTTTACTAATTGAAATTTTGAAATCGTTACTATTTCTGATTTGTATATATATATATATAAACAATTATAATTGTGAGAATATTTCCATACGTTGACGACATTGTACGATAATTTCATAAAAGTTTATTTTAATATAAAAATTATAAGATATTAGTGAAATTGATGCTAAAAATTAAAAAATTGAAAGAAACAACTATAATTGTGAGAATAGTATCACATGTTGATCATATTGTTCGATTATTTTATCTAAGATCGATTCAAACGGTCTTGATCACTTGTTTAAATTAATAATTAATAATTCATTTAAAATATTTGAAGGAATTATAAAAATTGAAATTAGAATAAAGAAAATTAAAAGAAACCTCTAAACCCTAAACCTAAACCATTAAACCCCTAAACCGTAAACCCAAACCCTTAAACTCTAATAATAATAATAATAATAATAATAATAATAATAATAATATGTAAAATTGAATAAAAACAAAAGAATTTTATCTGCAGTATCTATAATTATGTCAATAGTATAATGAATAATCATATTGATGAAGTTTCATCATATTTTCATTATAATCATCTTAATCTTGAATATTTCGACTAAATAACTTGTTAAGCTTGTACTTATTTTAATTCATTGATTATTTAATAAAAGCAATGTGTTTCCTATTAATTTTGTTGATTGAAATTTCATTATCAAGTTCAATCAATACAACTATAAATTAATTTCAACTAAAAACTATAATTTGTTTTAAACCAATAAGAAAGTCAAGTTGAATTAAGCTTGTACTAGAAATAATAATAATAATAATAATAATAATAATAATAATAATAATATTATTATTATTATTATTATTATTATTATTATTATTATTATTATTATTATTATTATTATTAACTAAATTATCGCATAACAAATTAACCAAAATCACAAAATAGCGACAGGTATGATCCAAGCCTTTTCTATAAATTTTCTATTCTTCCATTAATGTCTATGAGCAATTCTTATTGAACTGTATGTGTTGTGTATATTGTGTGCGTATGTTGATATATATATATATATATATATATATATATATAATTTGTAACTTGCCGTATTAATTTCGGTATGATCCAAGAGAATATGATTAAAAGATAACCGGTAATCTTTTTAAAATTAAAGGGATTTGAATATATCTATTCTAGATTAATGCAAAGGTTAATTAGGTAAAATACAAATTCAAATAGATTAATTAAATTTCTGTATTTTCAGAATTATTAGAAAATGACCAAAAAATCCTCATTATGTATGTACATATTGTTTCAATTTATCAATTGTTTTTTTTTAATTGGGTTGGTTTTTTTTGTTGTTTCTAAAAATTCAAAATCTGATTGTTTTTACATGACATACAACTCATAAAATACTTGATATACAAAGATACTTATGCATATCCAATCTATTGTAAACATAGTACGTATATCTAACTCATTGTCACAGTATATAATACATGTAAAATATATAGTGGACTCGTAATGTTAATTAATTATATCAATATATATTCTATTTTAGCATAAATTTATTTTTTCTTGTTAGGCCTCGGGAGCTATGCAACAATGATCTCATACTAGATACAAAGTTGATATGCACAAAATAGGTATTCCTACTGAGGAATTCACATATAGAATGTTTTGTAAAATGCAGCCAAATACATGAAACCCTAAGATAATGATGGTGGTGGTGGTGGGAGGTCGATGGTGGCTTGACCCACAAAAAAAGCCATTCTCCCGACTTAGAGAGAAGAAATATATATTAATTTTATAAAATATTATAATAATTAACTACATATAGAACCCTATGTAAAAAGGCAAGCTCTTGCCATTGCAAAGTTGAGTGATAAATTCCCCGACTTTAAATTTTAGTTACATGTGACACTAAATGCCACTCTTGAACTATTACTAGCTAGATTGCCATTGCAAAGTTGAATGATAAATTCCCCGACTTTAAATTTTAGTTACATGTGACACTAAACGCCACTCTTGAACTATTAGCAGCTAGAAAGCACATTATACAGAGAGATGATGGATAAGATAGAAAAGAATTTTTTTTAAGAAATAAGAATAAATCTTAGCTATTGATTTTAGTAAATCAATGGACAATATTAATTTACGTTGTGCTACAATATATATCTATATGTGCTATATTTAAGTTTTGCAAGATTTTGCAAAGGTTATATTAGTAATTTATTTTATTAAAAAATTCTAAATTTTAAGAAACACACGATTATATCCGTTTTTATGGATTTCTTGCAATTTATCTTTTAACTTATTATTTTAGATAGATTATTTCAGTTTCAATACTATTTAATCTCTACAAATTAATTTGTTATTCAAGCTACATAATCCATGGAGAACATGTAAAAAAATTCATGTATTGATTAAATGACGTTCTTTTCACTTATTGCACTTGGTGGAATTTCGTAGCATATTTAGTTTATTCATTTTGCAGATATACTAATATTTTATAAATTATTTCTAGTTAATTAGATTTTTGTTCTGTACATATGTTGTGCTTATTATATTATTAAAATATATATGTTTTTGTGCTAAGTATGTAAATATCGGGTGCTACAAAAAAGTGAATATATGCTACACATTGTAATATATATAATAAGATTGAATAACACTTTATCACTGTGTATTATGTCAAATATATTTGTGCTAAATTTGTAAATAACAAGTACTACAAAAATTAAGATTTATGCAATTCTTCATAAACAATTTATATGCAATACAACCTTGCGTTTTGTGCAATTATTAGTGAATATGTGCTACACAGTGTACTACATATAATAAAATTACTACACATTATCATATATATGCTATATTTAATGATTAAAGTGCTATAGAACAAATCATTAAAATACATATATTTCATATACAATTGAGTTACGAATTGGAATTACATGTGCTACATAAATTAAATTTTATATGTGCAAAATGAATAAACTAAATATGCTAAAAAAATATTTCACCAGTGCAATACGTGAAAAGAACGTATGAATCAATAAAAGGTTTTTTTACTTGCATATAATTAGGCGTTTATGCATCTGCATCATAATTTGTGCATTAAATTTGAAGCGTCCATATTGATTTACCAAGGATTGATATTTGTCCTCATGTTTACATTATAAAAGTGTCCACACAATATCCATTCCATATATATATATATAGGTAGTGGATCAAATGAGAACCACATCTTTTTTGCGAACTCTGTGAACCATGCATAAGACGTTGAAGATGATGCACAAAACGGTATAAAGTTGTGCATAACGAAAACTTTCTAAAATTATTTTGTTGTGCAACAATTTTAGAAAATTTTTGTTATACACAACTTTATACTGTTTTGTGCATTATCTTCAACGTCATATGCATGGTTCTCAAGTTCTCAACAAAGATGAGTTCTCATGGATCCAATCCTATATATATATATATATATATATATATATATATATATATATTGTTATGTTCAAATGAGAATCATTTATCCTAAAATTAAGAACCAAATGAATTATTATGAAAGTTGATGAATCCGTTGGGAAAGTTCTTGAATTTAAAATTCAAAAATTTTCACCCGGGTTTGAATCCCATGAGGCGAAAATTATTTTTTTAATTCAATAACTTTTCAATGGATTCATCAACTTTCACGTTGAATTTATCATTTTGGTTCTCACATTCACACGATAAAAATGGTTTCTTACGTTAACCCCCCCTCTCTCTCTCTCTCTCTCTCTCTCTCTCTCTCTCTCTCTCTCTATATATATATATATATATATATATATATATATATATATATATATATCACGTTCATAAACATGAATTTTGCTCTCATAATTTTGCCTTTGTCATTTTCCCACTTTCCCGACTTTATGGCAAATCATCATCGCTTTTCCACTTTATTAGATCGACTGATATTAGATTCCGACAGATAATGTGAAGTTCGACCGATGATGATATTAATAAACGTGGAGCGTAGTGAATTTTTTGTGTGAATTAACATTGGATGTGCGGTTTTGTGATGGTCCAAGATGCCCAAAATCTATGTCCAAACCACTCATTGCTGGAGCCGGATGCCCTAATCATGAATTTGACCGCAGCTATTTATGTTTGGATTATTCAATTTCTAATGATGATCTGATCAATTTGATCTATCGATTTTGATTGAATGAAAGGTCAAGATTATTTTTTACAAGGAATAATAATTCTTCTATATTATAATTTTTTTATAGCAATCATAGATCAATGGTGCAAACTAATTTTAATTTACTAATATAAGAATATTTCTACTTAACTTACCATCTATATATTATATAATCACGCACGGAAATGAATGTAATGATCATGAATTTGGGTGCGCGAAGATGACATTAACTATCATTTTGATTATTTTAAGAGCCTTAATTTAGTTAGCCTCTCAAGAAAGAGGGACAGAGAAAATGAATCATTTGAAATTCCAATTAAGATGGCAGGGAAAAGTTTTAAAATTCAATGTAAGTAGTATACGTACCATCATGTTACTTTAAATTAACGAATGATTGTTTGGTTTCACCATTTAGATACTTTATAATTAATAAAAAAAGACATTTTCCTCGAGCTAGTGAGTCAGAATTAAAAGTCATCTAATAAAGTTAGTGTGTTGAGTCTCGAAAAGAATCGATCGAGCAAGACCATATAATATTAGCATGATCATGAAGAAGTTATATCAATAAATAATTCCACTATAAGCATGATCATGAAGTTATATCAATAAATTATTCCACTAAACCTATTATAAAAATCATTGCTTTATAAAATTTGATTTCTCTATTATATATTTGTTATATACTATTCAATTTAAAGGGCAAACGTGTAATTTCATACACTATACTTATCTATTACTATTATAAAATATTTATTCTTACAAATTTTGAATATATCTATGATATTTTATTTATTTTTATTTTTATGGATAAATTATTAATTTAATATGTACAGATTTTATATATTTGATATAAGGTAATAAAATTCTTCAAAATTGTGATTTATTAATTTATTTACACACACACACACACACATATATATATATATAGATATATATGTATTATTTAGATTCAATTAGGTACATTGAACCTACTATCATACTAGTACCTTCAACATTTATTTGGTCTCTCTCTATATATATAATATTTGACATGTTATTAATGGTATTACTCTATGCAAAAGTATTGTCATTATAAAAAGGATTGATTTTATACATTTTTTCAGATGTATATGAACTAATAATACTTGTATAAAAGCCCTTATTTTATGTTCACACGTATTAATCTTATATTCAACACTCTTATTCAGATACTCTATTTCAAGAATTATACAGTTTTTCCGTAAAAATCGCTTCATATTATTAGAACTTGAAAATCCTGCAAGATTACAGCATTGCTTGCAAGAAAGGAGTTTGAAAGTGAGGCCCAATTTCCAAGGAGATTGATTTTGTGGAGCATGGTCCTCAGCTGAATACCGAAGATGGAAATTGATATATAAGAGTCAGACTAAATGCATTTCTCTAACTCATTAGGAGATAAAGTAGAAGATAACAAGTTCAATAATCGTATTGTCAGAGTGGAGTTTGAATTTCAAATGGCTCTTTTCAAAGACTAATTTAATTTAATTATTATAAATATGGAAGTTTATCAATTGGAGATTGAGGAGAGCGAGCAAATGAATGTTGGATGTCTTAGGAGAAAGAAGATACAACTCCATCTCCGGTTTCGACAAGACTTTGACAAAATTCGTTCTTCCAAATCTATATAGTTTCAACGTTTCGTCTACGGTGAAACTAAGTCAAATCTCTCATATCTCTAAGTCACACTTAATTGTAAAATTTGTAATAGAGCTTAAATGAGTGAGTCTGTCTATAGCCTTGTTATTCAATACAAAAGCTCACTTCAATAGTTAGAAATGTAGCCTCAAACAAGCTCCGACATGAGTTATAAGGATAGAAGTTATGGTGAAGCCATCACTATATAAACACCAATGTGTAGCTGTCTGAAAGCAAATGTGTCTGTGTAAAGCAGTAAGCAAGTAACACAAAATTTGTAAATAGCCCTAAAGTGAATTGGGTGAAAACAAGGTTGAGAGATCGTGACTTGATAACCAGGGACGAATGATCTCTAGTACTTGAAATCTGAAATCACTTTCCTTGAAAATATAAAAAAGAATTTTCAAAGGAGCAAGGAATTCACATGTTCATCAGATTCATGGATATAGGAGTGGCTTCTTCGTACCACATTAAATCCTTGTATTAATTATCATTTTGTTCTACTAATTGTTCTTTATCTTGCATATCTTACACTCGATTTTCTCCCAAGAACTCGGACTCGTCTAAGAGATCCACGTCAATATGACGTCGCATGCATCGACTTATGTTTTGTCTTAATATTTCTAAGTGACGCCCGGCGAGAACGTATTTCTATTGCACCATATTTTGCACACACACTAAGTATGCACTGCATCTTCCTGACCGAGAATCCTTGTCATCAGAAAGATCAACACCTGACTCAGGCACATTTTTTTTAAAGTTAGGAAAACAAAAAAAAAGAGCCAGTTTACTCTCCTCATGCACCTGACACTCTTGTTTTGAAATCCTACATTATATTCAAAATACAAATCAGAATATTTAAAAAAAATTGGTATTTTCCAAACACCAGATAAAAAAACTATTATGATTATTTTTTAAAATTCATTTTCTTAATAATAATTTTCTCAATTAATATTACTTTCTTGTCAACTAAACAAGTCATCAATGACATTATAATAGAGAAAAAAGAATTTGCCCGTTTTAGACAACTTTATTAATAGAAAAGCAATCCAATATTGTTACCTAGTTCTGTATCTAAGTGGTTGGTTAAGCGTTTTTTGTTGTTTCTGTACATAGTCAAGAAAAAAACACCAAAAATTGAAGTGCACCCACACTTTATGTTTCATAAAGGGAACCCATGAAAAGTCTAAGTGACGCTCCTTATCTTTTGATAAATTTTAAGTTAAAATAAAATGGACCATACTATGATATTATTATGTGCAAAGGGATGGGTATTTTACCCTACATATTCATAAAGTTTGTTGGCTTACAAATATAGACGAGTACAAATCCACTCTCTTATTTCCAATGTAATAAAAACTCCTTTTTTATCCTTTTCTTTCTTTCTTCGTTAATTTCTGTGTCAATATTTTTATCTCATATTTTATATTTTAGTATTACATATATTAATTAATGCAGAAATGATAGATACTCGATCATGTATTATTGAATTTATTCTTTATAAACATATTTGTGTAAATATATGCAATGTGTTTGCTCAAATAAATTGAATACAATATACTTTTAAATAGGAGCAGAAAAAATCCATTTATGTATCCAACAAAAAACAAATCATCTAAAAATGACAAAGTGACAATTCAACACATATTTAATTTATTTTTGGCTATGTTGAGAATTTAATGTTTCTACTGTGCAAACCATAATTGATACGTAAATGGAACATTAAAAAAAAATCAAGAAATATTAAATTTGCCTAGCTCTAAGATTGATTTGCATTTCATTTTGATCAAATATTCAATGTCCCTTTCTTCAAGAACTTATACATTTCTTGAACATTCTAGCAATCACAATAAAAAATATACTCCATGCTAAAAGAACAAACTAGGTCAAAAGTCCCCACGTGAAGAATGATAAAAGAACTTTTTTTTCCTCTATCCGGAATTTGAATCAAATCAACATCTTTTTTTTTGTCAATTTAATACAGAAATTTAAAGGCCGCTTCATGGTGAACTCGAACCCAAGACCTTTGACATCGGGCATTAACAACTCTACCACTAGCCCAACACACGCACACTCCAATCAACATCTTATTGTTTGAATTTGTCGTATAATTTTTACATAGTTAAAAATTTGTGAGTTCATAATTATAAATTTATGAATTCGAAAGTCTTTCTCTTTTTTTCCCTTTTCATTGACATTTATAACTGTAAATTTATGAATTCGAATCCAATCAATATCTTCTGGTTGGAACTCTTCATATCATTTTAAAATAATACAATTTGTTTATCTCATGTGTTTGCACTATATAGTTGGTGTAGGGCAGCCAATAGGAGTTGTATATATAGATTTTTACTTAGATTTGCTTTCCCCCCCATCTTTTCTGCTACACTCTTTTAAAAGGAGGGGTTGTGGGAATCCGATGCCCTATTGTTTCTATAATATTCTATTTGGCCATTTTGCCATCACTAGATTCCTCTAATAATAATAATAATAATAATAATCTTATAAGATATTTGTTCGTCTAAATAGAGAGGTTCAAGAGTAGGGCATCCAACAGAATTATAACATTATTTATTCGTCTTATATAGCTAGTGATATTAATGTCTATTTAGTAGATACAGACAAACTCATATTATAATGTGCCCTAATGAACACGCGCGCCTATACACACTTCACAAACTATATATATATAGTTTGAGTTTGTGTGTGTGAATGTTAACGTGAGAATATAAGAACCAAAAAATGATGAATTCAGTGTAAAAGTTTATGCATCTGCTGCAAGAGTTATGAATTCAAAAAAATAAAATTTTCGCTTCTAATGAGATTCGAATCACCTTGAGTAAAAATTTCAAGTTTTGGATTCAATGATTAAATTGGAATACATTTTTCGTTGGATGGAACTCATGTCCAACTCAATTGGGCTGAATTATTATTAATAAAAGAATGTATCTAAAGGGACGTGGCAAATTAAGTACGTAGAATGAATACATCACCTCACCTTCCCTTCTTTAACAGCTTTCAATAAAGAGGTAAAAGATGCCTGTCTTAGCAGAACAAATACCGCAATTTTCTCTGAAATTCCAAGTGCCTTTGCTTTATTCATCTATCTGTTCGTCTATATTATGTCATAAGGAGAAATTCACAATCACTATTTGACATTCGCTTCAGTATATTTCATTAATGTATAATAACATGCAGTTCATACATGAAACAATATTTGTACTAGCAAATATTTAATAGCCCTTCTGAGAGGTGTGATCGAAGTTCGGAAGAATCTTCTATAAACATGCTTTAAAACAAAACTAACAATCTATTTTATGTATCTCCTTTTCTTTCGGGCCTATACAAATCTAATCTGCTTTAAATTAATAATTAATCTTTACTCGCAGAGTCATTATGAGTTCTAAGTTAGGTCTATCGGGTATTTCTCCTCTCCGCTCTTGTGAGTAGAGATGACAATGGATCTCGGATTCGATCCAGATCCGTGGATTTAGATCCATTTTTCAAGATCTGGATCCTCAAATATTTGGATCCGATGGATCTGGATCCTACCCCCATATTTTGGATCTGGATCTGGGATTTATTTTTTGAGATCCAAATCCGGTCCAAATCTAGCCCGCGGATCCGTTAGTTTAATTTTTTTTTTTTTTGGTTAATTGTCTGAAATTTTAAAGGTGCGTCACGGTGGACTCGAACCCGAGACCTTGGGCATGGGCATTAACCACTCTACCACTAGGCCAACACACACACACAGTTTTTATTTTATTATATATATTATAATTAAATATCTAACCCCAACTTAAAACTCTTTAATTTCCTTTTTCAAATTCTCCCAAAACATATATGCTCCCAATTTCATTTCAAATTCTTTCAATTATGTATCAGTCGGTATTCATTGTGGGACGAGCCACTTAACACCACCGGCGATCGAGTTGTTTGTTGTTTCCTATCTTATAGTAAATTTCTTACTAACATCTTCCAATATAGTGATAATTGTAGAAATTCTAAATAATTGTTATAGTATTATTGTGTATTTAGATTATTATGGTATTACTGTGAATTATAGTTAATTTAGAATTTATTTTAGAAGTGAAAATATATGGATCCGGGTCTAGACCCTGGACCCTGTGGATCTTACGGATTTGGATCTGGATCTGAATCTATTTTTTTTGGACCCAATGAATCTTGACCGGATTCGGATCCAAATAAAAAAAATCGAATCTGGATTTGGACCTAATTAGATCCGATCTAGATTCGACCCATTGTCATTCCTACTTGTGAGTTGTTCTCCCTAAGGTATACTCCAGTAGGTCCGAATCTCTACTTTTACTTTTATAAATTTATTTACCCATAAAAAATACTAGTTTTTATCTTTTATTTTTCTATATATTATAAGATATGAAGCGTGAAATTCAAACTTGTGATCATCGGCTACAAGTTCACATGCTCTACTTTACGACAACTAGGCCACCCTTGGGTGTATATTGGTAAAGGAGATAAGAGTGGGAGTTGATGAGACAATCATTGAAAAGAGAATGGGTTGTCACCCACTTTGGGCTACTTTTAAAGCTTTGAATTAGTCCAATTTCTTTAAGTAAATGGAACAGCCTTAGTAGAAACACCTGACCATAATTACTCTTTAATGGGCCTAAGCTATTAAATTTTGTAGCCCACCGCTCCAAGCAGCTGATGTGACATTTTTTCTTCTTCTAAATATCGAGTATAAATTCTATATTTTAACTTTAAAATATGAAGTACGTAAAATATGACACTTGAAATGAATGACAGGTAGAAATATAGTAAAGTTGTTTGTTGATTTATATACCAAACAACCAAAAGCAATATCGTATTTGCTTTACGGTTTGTTGTAATTGTATTCCATCACTATGAGCTAATCAAGGGAAAATTATTTAATGATTTAAATTGTATTATGCAAAAATTAAAATGTGACTATACTCTTTACTCTCGATCACATTTTTTAACCGAGCAATCAAATATACTAAAATCTAAAATATGGCTATTGCATGTCCTCTAATTCTTCTTGTTAGATAAAAAAGATTGGTTGAACTCATCAATTCGTTGCGTAATGCACCACAAATATTATAGCTTTAATGATAAATTTTATTTTAATTAACGAATGGTCAGGGTTCCATTTATAATTAATAATTTCCTCACCCCAAATAACAACACTAGCACTCTAGCATTGGGCTCAACTAAAACGTCACCTCGATCAACTGTCCACTGTCGTGTTTATATCTTTGGGCTCGAAGAATAAACTAAGATGTCAAAAACTAGAATTTACTAAATATGTTGTTTAATTTAGTTTTAGTCTTTCTTAAATGAATGGAAAACACAATGTTCTGATTGTACAAAAATGTAATAGAAGATTTCATAACAGTCTTCTAACAAATGATGATATATATGCTCGAATAACTTCAAAATTGTATACTTTCCCCGTCCATCAAGCTTGAATTTAATTCATTTTTCGTACGTCTATCAAAAGTTTGTATTTTTCTCTTTTGAACATCTTCTATATTTACAATGTATGACCTTTTTTCCATTCACTGCAATTTATTAAAATTCGTATCATCAAAAACAATGCAAACTTTTAGTGGACGAAGAAAGTAATATAATCCGATTGAAGAATACTGTGGATAAGGGTCAAGCCTGATTTGCCCAGAGTTCAACAGAGTTTCTGCTCGAAATCAGATAACATAATAAGTAGAAATAATTTGTTTATCTTCGTATTATGAGTGGATCGAAATATCGTACATAGAATGTATTTGTTAAGCTTATAATTTTGAAACCCCATATAAAAATGCTAGTAAACAAACTTGATGGGATATAGCCCAACCGAATGGGCCCACTAACAGGCCCAAGCGAGCTGGGCCTAACATTGATAGCAGGCCCACACGGTCGAGCCCAAGTAGAGCCCTAATCATTGCCGGAAGCCCTAGCCTCCAGAACCGCTGCTCTCGGCCAATGGAGCGCGCCTGTAACTGCTGTCAGCGCCACCCTCCACATGGCGCACGTAAGACGAACGGTCCCGGTTCCGGCCAATGGAGAGCATGCCAGAGGAAGAGTCACACCACGACCAATGGAGAGGTCGGGCGCGCGCAAGGTCAAGTCAGTGTATAAATAGAAGGAAAACCGATGTTAGAAGGGTTAGCAATTTCATCAATACAAGGCTTGAACCAATACTCTGCATTTAAAAGCTATAGTAAAAGTATTGAGGAATCATTCTCCGTGGACGTAGATCTCATTAACGATCGAACCACGTAAAAGCCCGGTGTTCTTAATTGCATTACATAAATCTCGCACACTCACATAGCTAGATTCATCATTGGCGCCGCCTGTGGGAACTATTTGAACAAGAAAGCTTCGCTTCTCTACAACTAAATGGCAAGGACACGCACAACCGCCGCCCACGCTGGCAACAACTGGCCGAGGACGACAGGTGGTCACTCAGCGTCGCGGAAAGGAGATCGCGGACGCCACGAAGCGCCACACTCTCGAGGCAACATGGAAAATGTTTCCATACACCTCGGGACCGCCCCCAACGTAGGGAAGATGTCGACTCAACGAGGACGAGCAAACAACTCATTCGTCCCACGAGGTCCTCGGCCGAGCCGTGAGCGAGTTCCTCCACGCCAATCCGCCAATTCCAAAGCTTCCTCAACCGAGGACCAAGGCGGGTCCTCTATGGCCCCGGATGAACACCACGGCCTCCCGAGGCCGCCCCCGTCCAAACGGCGCCACCTCGGCGTGATAGCGAGAACGCGCATCGCGCCCGACGCGCGAGCCGCCACCGCGGCCGAGCCCGACCTCATTCGCGGAGCCGCCACCGCGGACGAGCCGCCACCAGCGATCGCCGCCCGCCATTCGCGGCAGCCTCCTCCTCGTCATGCCGACTGCAGAGTCGAGCGAAGCGAAGGGAAGAAAGGCGAGTCGAACTCCCCTCGGAGGGACGATAGCGCCGCTATCGATCCCCCACCCTCCGTAAAGAGATGGCAACGACCTCCGGGGTTCGACCGCACGGAGAATCATCTCCCTTTCTCCGTGGAGATCCTAGACACGCCCGCCCCCAAATGACACGGGCACCCAACATTGCGGCTCACGATGGCCTTGGAGACCCTCCGACTTCCTTTTCGCTACACCACCAACATGGCGATCAAGGAATGGAAGATTTTCACATGTGCAAAATCTTCCCGAGTGTTGATCTCCAACGCACGGCGTTGGTTCACTCGCCCGCCGTAACAAAGATACATCGCTTCCGTGACCTCATGGATCGGTTCAGTGGCGCTTATCGGAAGATGCCGCCCAAAGCAGCCTTCCTCCGACCTACTCACAATCCGCCAAGGCGGACGAGACGATGTCAAACTGCCTCGAGGTTCATCAAAGAGTCGCTCAAAATTGACGACAAGAATGATCTCTACATCATCAACGCGTTTAAAACGGATCCGACCCGCGCGAGCGAAGAAATCACTGAGGAGAAACCAAAGACGGCGAGTAAGCTTTGGAACCTGGTGGACAACTTGTCAAGGGAGACGAGTCGGATCGGGAAGCAGGAGATCCGGGACGAAAGGTAAGTCCGAGAGAAAAAGCGGACGATCAAGTCGAGGCGCAGACCGCAGAGCGCCTCGACAGATCAAGAGGGCCATCGAGTCCGTGCTCGGACCTCGGCCCAACCCCGGAGGCAGAGCGCCCCCCCTGCTCAAATCAAGGGCGGAAATATTCGAGCTCCACGCCGAGCTCTTCCCGAAACCCGCCCCTATGAAAGGGGGATCCAAGAAGAGGTCCACGGACGAGTATTGTGACTATCACCAAGGGTATGGTCACGATACCGAGGATTGCGTAAACACCGGCTCACGGATCGACGAGCTCGTTAAAGGAGGGCCTCAAAAATACCTCTGACGAGTGGTCCAAGAAGAGCCTTGCAGAAGGAATGGAGGCAACAATCGCGGCCGACGCCGGTGACCCAACCCAAGACGACGAGGACGAAGGTCCCAACGCCATGGAGCAGTGTCTATGTTGTTACCGATCGCCCCACGGGACGACGAGGTCGCCCTCGAAGAACGATGCCCGAGGCCGGCCTCAAGAGTCAAGAACAAGCGACTCGGGATGGCGAGAACATAACGTTCTCGAGAGGACCCGTGCCCAAGATCATGCCGCACTGGACGCCATCACCATACAGTGCGGTGGGCAACAAAACGTCCACCGGGTCTATATCGACATTGGAGCCTCCGTCAAGATTATCTTCCGTGAGCTGTGCGGATAAGCTTGAGGTCGGAGGCATTCAGTGCTTCTGCGCCTCCCGCTACTGAGCTTCACTCAAGAAGTCCGGCCGAGGGGTCATTACCCTTCCGGCCACCGTAGGCGGGCTCCCGTGTGGTAACTGTGGCCATCCGATTCTTCCCGGTCGGGCTCTCTCCCACAACATTATCCTCGGGAGAGATTGGTCAGACGCCACCAAGGCCGCCTGTTCGGTCTACCACCTCATCGTCAAGATTCCCACCCCGGTGGAGTGCTCAAGATCCGGGGACCAAACGGTGCGCAAAAGAATGCCCACGGCTCTCAACTCAAGATGCGGCCTCGCCCAGCATAGCAATTACCGAGCCCCTGAGGCCGACACCCGGGATGACCGACCGGGACCTCCAACTATCTGACGACGATCCTCGAGGTCATCCAGTCGGCACCTGTGGCCCGCGGACGTCCGTGGCACGCCATACGACTTCGAAAGAATATAGGGACGTGTTTGCTTGGTCCCCGCCGATATGACCGGGTGTCGCCCGAGCTCATAACTCACCGCCTCAACATCGACCGGCCACCAAGCCGGTCCGGAGAAGAAAAGGATATTCGCGGGCCGCACCAGTCATTAGGGACGAGGTGACTCAACTTCTGAAGGCCAAGATCTTGTTCGAGGTCAAATACCCGACCTGGATGGCTAATCCAGTCGTGGTCCGAAAGCTTAGCCGGAGGGTGGCGCATGTGCGTCGATTATACCGACCTCAACAAGCACTGCCCAAAAGATTGCTACCCCCTCCCTGATATTGACAAGAAGGTGGAGGCCTTGGTGGGCCACGAAATGTTCAGCTTCCTGGATCTATACAAGGGGTACCACCAAATCCTGATGAGCCCGGAGGATGCACCAAAGACTGCATTCATCACCGACTTCGGCGTCTTCGCGTACCGAAAGATGCCATTCGGCCTCAAGAACGCCGGGGCCACTTACCAGAGGATGGTGGATGCAACATTCAAAGACCACATCGGGGAGATCGTCGAGGTCTACGTCGACGACATAGTAGTCAAAAGTCAGAAAACGGAGAGCTGCGCCGACGACCTCGGCACCATCCTCCGACTCCTCAGGTCGGCCAACCTCAAACTTAACCCCCAAAAATGCACTTTCATGGTAAAAACGGGGAAATTCTTGGGGTGTTGGGTTTCCCAAGAAGGCTTGAAGGCGAACCCCACCAAGGTAAAAACGGTGCTCGACATGCAAGTGCCAAAAACCATTCGCGAGGTCCACAAACTTACCGGGTGCCTGGCCGCCCTCAGTAGGTTCCTCTCCCGGGCTGCCGAGAAGCAGCTCCCCTTCTTTAAAATCTTGAGGAGGGCCCCGGACTTCGCATGGCGGGAAGAGCACCACCACCGCCTCACACACAATGTGAAGAGTACTCGCCGACCGCCCACCTCGACCGCCCCCAAAAGAGGCGAACTCCTCTCCTTGTACTTGGCAGCCTCGGACGAGGCAATCGGCTGCTGATCGGTGCGGACGAGGTCGGACGGCAGCTTCCTATCTACTTCATCACCGAGCACTCAAAGGACCGGAGACAAGGTACGCCCGCCTCGAAAAGGTAGCACTGCACGGTGAATGCTAAGCGACGGCCCGACCCTACTTTCAAAGCTCACTCCATCCAGTAACGACCGACCTACCCCCGAGGCAAGTCTTGTCAAACCCGAGTCATCCGGACGAATAGCCAAGTGGGCCTCGAGCTTGGCGAGCACGATATCTCGTGACTCCCCTGCACCGCCATAAAAGGCAAGCTCGCCGATTTCTGGTAGAAGCCAAGTTTATCGAGCTCGGTCTCGACCGCTAAGATTAGCTCCTCCAACGCCCACCTCGGTCATCCCACCCTGCGGAGGAACCGGACCTCATCCACCGGATGGTTGTCGGCGGATGTACGTGGGACGAGCCTCGTGTAAAACAGGCAATGAGCGGGCATTCTTCTCCTCGGCCTGATATGCAGGAAGTCACCCACGCACCCGGTTTACCTTCCCAACCACCAACAACGAGGTGGAGTATGAGGCCCTAATCTCCGGACACCGCCTCATGAGGCAGGGGTGGATGAGATCCAAATCTCTGGCGATTCCCGTGTCGTCGTGAACCGGTGTTAGCAAATACGAGGCCAAGGAGGACCGAATGAAACAATACCGAGAAGGAAAAGGAGATGTTGACCTCGCTCGGGTACTTCAAAGATCCACCGAATCCCCGAGGGAAAACACCGGCCGACGCCCTCAAGAAGCTAACCGCGTCATCAACAAGTCCACCGTGGAGGAGATCCGCTCGAAGCATAGCGGAGCCCACGTCGGCATCATCACCGAGATAGAGCCGAATGGATGTCTCCCAAGGCCTACGGAACACGGCGCACTACCTTCAGATCGGCTCAAGCCAAAAGATGATGGCAAAATCCGTAGTATCTCATGCGTGAGGCGCTTCACCGAAGTCTTACCTTCAACCCTCCCGAGATGCCTCGGGCGGAAGAAGCCGACTATGTGCTCAACGAATTCACCGAGGTCTTGTGGAAGCCACATCGGGTCGCGAGCACTTTCAAAGAAGACGCCGAGGTCGGGATACCACCGCCCACCGCAAGATTCGCCGAGCTCGTCAAGAAGTGCCCAGTGCCGATCCACTCCATCGTCAAAAGCGCCTCGATCGATTTGAGTACCGCGAGTCCGTGGCCTTTCATGCAGTGGGGATCGACATCGTTGGCCCATTCGACCGAGCACCGTGTCGCCTTCGATATTTAGTCGTGGCCATAGACTACTTCACAAATGGGTCGAGGCCGAGCCACTTTCGAGCCTCACGAGCAAAAGGATTCAAACCTTTGTGTGGAAATATAGTCCGCCGCCGCATACCGCACATCCGGTCTCGGACAACGGCACCCATTAATTCGACAAAAACTTCAAGAGTGGTGCGAAGAGCTTCACATCGATCAGCGCTCACCTCGGCGACACCCACAAGCAAATGGTCGCCGAGGTGACGAACCGCACGATCGCATAAGGATGAAGCAAGAGGCTGGACCGAGCTAAAGGCGAGCGGGCTGAAAATCTCCCTCAAGTCCTCTGGTCTCACAGACCACACCTTGACGGCGCACGGGAGACCCCTTTAGCACGGTCTACGGTGCCGAGGCCGTCATACCGGCCGAGATCGCGCCAAGCCCTCGCACTCTTCCACTTCAACCAGGCCGAACGAGGAAGACTGCGGGCCAACCTTGACGCCTCGAGAGAAGCACGAGCTCCTTCATAAATGAAGCCAAGTACAAGAGCCGTGTCGCTACTACAACAAGAGAGTAAAGGCCTCCACACGGGTAGGCGACCGCCCCACTAATAATGAAGCAAGCCGAGCCGAGCGTCTTAACAAGCTTGATCCGACATGGGAAGGACCTTACCGCGCTCACGAGGACCTCGGCAAAGGGCCTATAAGTCGCCCACCGTCCGGGCACTTATTCCCTAACTCGGCACATAACTCATCTAAGGAGGTACTTTACATAGCTTTGATTTTAGATCGCGACATGTTAGCCCTCCTATTGTTTTGATCGATGTGCGATCGTCGTTTACTTGTTTAATAAAACGCTTGTTTTTCTAATGAGTATTTCACTTCGTTACGTCTTACATCTATGTGAACATCCATTCGGATATACCACATCTAAAACCTTCACAAGGGGACGCCCTTACGAAGATGAAAATCCCACCAAGTAGGGTACGCATACAGATTACCCATTAAGTTCGATCGCCTACATGCAAAGCATACAGATTACCCATTGTTGGACGCCTACATGCAAAGCATCTGATTACCCATTAAGTTGGACGTCTACATGCACGCGACATCCAGACCGATCTCGCCAACTCATACCCCTTTATTTGGGAAGATATGCACTCCGGTACAAAGTCTAAATGCATTAACGACTACCAACAGTACCAAGCCATATACAAGACAACCGGCTTCGAGCTCGCTTATACCCCTTTATTTGGGAAAATACACACCTCAGATACAAAGATAAATACATTTACGACCAAAACGAAGTCCTAAGCTATGTTTGTACCTCTCAAGGGGGAAAATATACACTTCGAAACGAGTCTAAATACATTTATATCTACATACAAGGTCCTATACTATGCACGACCTCATTCGGGCTCCCGGGCTCCGCCTTGCCAAGACTTGCTGAAGCTGCACCAGTTCTCTACGAAGTCTCCAGGTCGGCGGTGTATGCCGGGGACGAACTCGGTGCCTTCAACCCGGTCGACGAGGCGGACTCACGCGGCCCGCCTCAAGAGCTCGGCGTGGGCTCGAAGCACCCGACGACGAGCGCCGACCTGTGGTCGCCACCCATCTGGGACACTTCAAGCGGCGCAGCGCCAAGATCGGCATTCCGGAGAGTGGCGATTCACCCGGGCTGGGAATGCGACCTCGTCCCCTACCCGCCGATCTTCCCCGCCGACCCGAGGTCCTCGGTCGCCGTCTACTCCCAGAAGACCGCCCTCCCAATGATCCGCTTCCAGAGGGGCCCATCAACCGCAGCACTTCGGCATGATCGGAGTAGCCGCCCCTCTGCGGGTTCCTTTGTGATCGGGTCAGCCCAGAGTCCGCCGCGCCTCATTGCCGCCGGCCGGGCATGCGTCGCTTGCGGATGATGTCATACATCTCCATGTATTTCACGACGGAGTTCGACGCAGCTTTGAACTTTTGCTTTTGGGCCTCCTCCTCCTCAAGACCATACCTCCGCCAAGAAACTCGAACTCGGTCGTCGGCCGGATATGGTGGTCCCACCAGCCCGCGGATCGCCTTCTCATACTCCGCATGCTCCTCCGACACCGAACTAGCCTCTCGCATCAATTTGAGCCTCCTCGACCGAATCAAGCGCCTTGAATAGCGTCGCAGATAAGTCCACCTCCGGACTCTCGCCCATGCGATCCTCGACTTCAGACCTCGCTCACCACGAGGCGGGCCACCTCCCGATCAGCCTCGCCAACTTCTTATTCGCTCGGATGAAGAAGCCGAGCTCGCATCCATGGCAACCAAAACTCGGGTCAGCCCGGCAGACCGACTCCTCCAAAATTGCACCTCCTCCTCCTTCTCGGCCAGGGCACCTCGGACCCCTTTCAGCTTGGCCAGCAATTCATGGTCGAGTCCCAAGTATTGAGATGCAGAATGCTATAAATAAAAAGACAACACAAGTCTCAGAAAAGTGATAAATATTCTTTTTATTGCATACGACAAATTTTATTACAAGGGCTCAGGGTCCTATCGACCCCGGCGGTTCAACCTATTACAATCGGCCCACTAACCTCGGCCCTCTCTCCGGACTCGCCGCCTCTCCTCCCCGCCGTTTCTCCGTGCTCGCCCTTCTGGTGTGCTGCGGTCGACTGAGCCGCCGAGCTCGCTCCTCCTCCTCCTCCTCCTCCTCCTCGGCCCGGGCCCGCACCTCGGCCAGAAGCTCTTGAAGCTCTAGATCTTCATCCACTTGGCATCGGGATACGGCCTCGGCCGTCAGGAGCGACGCCGAGGAGGCTAAAGCCTCCACCAGGGAAGGCGGCTGACCGCAAGCACCGGGCATACCCAAGTTCACCGCCTCCGATCGATCTCACCACCATGCTTCGCCTTGTCAAAATCGCATCGTGGCCGCCAACCCTCCAAGTGGGTAGATATCACTGCGCCTCATCACGGCGGCGGTCGGAGATAAAGGCGAGAAGGACTCCGACTGATAAGTTTGTGGCGAATGCCTTCAAGATGGGCCCTCGCTCCGCCAAGAAAGCACTCGTCCGATCCGCCGCCTCTTCTCCGCCTCGCCACCTCCTCCCGAGCGCACTCCACCGGGCGGGCCTCCCGCACAAGACGGCCCCTTCTCCCTTGTTGCGGCCTCGGCGGCCGCCCGGCAACCTCCACCTCCTCCTCGCACCGGCCAACGAGGACTCGCCTTGCCGCCTTTCTCTCCAGCTCCCGTGCCGGATGCAACAACATCGGCCATGCGGCGATTTCGCTTTCGCGATCAAGGGCGTGTCCCGCAAATCAAACGATTAGTAGCGCAAAAAAAAAAAAAAAAAAACATGACTAGACAAGGCGAGTAAGATCTCGGGAGATCGGTACCTCAAGATCACGGCACGAGCCCCCACCTCAAGGCCCGAGCTGGAGATCGGCTGCGGACCCTTCAGCAGATCGCTGACGTGTTCCACCACCACGGGCTGCGCGGTGGGCCCAGACACCCTCGCCCTCTTTTTAGAAGGCTCCTGTCGCCCAGCTGGCGCAGGTCGAGACGAGGCCGGCTGCTTCACCTCCTTTGTGTGCTTAAGCTGCACTGCATTACGTATGAAATCACGTTAGTCAAAAGCAGGTCGAACCTATAAGAATGAGAAGAGGTGCCTCACCCGCCGGACCCCGCCCCTGAGCTCGCGACTGTGCACTCACCGGCATCATTAAGGTTGTCCTCGGTGAATTTAGAGAAACTTCACCGAGCGTGTTGAGCTGTTCCTCTACCCAGCCGAGGGGCTTAAGCTTTATATCCGTCACCTTACCCATCCCCCAACCGTAGATCGGATGCCCATCGGCCCTCAAAAAGGAAAACTTCTTTTGCCACCCCGACACCTTCGAGGGTTGACTCACCCTAAACGGCCGCCGAGGCGAAGATAGTACAGCCTCTCGAGTACTTGACGCTAAAGAATCGCATCAAGAGCTCAAAGGAGAACTCCCTCACCACATAATAACAAGCTAACCCCATCTCAACTACCGACCTAATGGAGTTCGGGTGAATTGGCGAGATGGGGATTCGAAATACTCCCGAGGCTCAAAAGATGGGGCTAACGGAACCCAAGACCGCCCTAAAGGCGCCTATATACATAGTTATGAATCCTCCTGAGGGCTAACGCTTCATCGACGGGTGGAACACACCACAGCGTCGGCCGAATGTGACATTCCTCCTATTTTTATTACATCGTCAAAATCACAGACGATCCGACGCCCTCACCTTAACCCCATCCCACGCAGATGATATTGTTGGAACCCTAGCTAATCTTCCCACACCTACCCGACAAGGTATAGCAGAATAATCCCTAACCTCGATTTCACTATCGTGAGGAGGACGAGCGGTTCGAATCCGTAAACTCCATGGAGATGATCGGGCGGACCCGAAACAGGGTAGGGCGCATCGTAAGCAGAGGAAGAAGACATACTTACTTTTTAGGCTAGTATACGGCTACTTCAAATAAAATCGGATCAACTTTAAAATCAACTCGTAAATTCTATCTCGTAATTTTAAATGTCGAAGAAGAAGAAAGTGAACATTGCCTCTTTTGCGCCTATTTATAAGACTAGGGGCGCCTGCAAATTGCCGTTTCAAATTCAACACGTGCTTACACGTGATTGGATGTGCGTTGCACGCGCGCACGCGGTTCGAGTGCCCAACTACCGCCTGGCGCGTATGACGACGCCAGATAGGACGCCGCCGCCCGACCTAGCAATCATCATACGGACCCGGCGCCCTCCGATGGCGCCACCTCGTGTCGCACCCGTCCTTCCCGCAAATACCAAAGAAATCGACGTCGGACCCCGGCGTCCTGTCATCAGGGCTTCGCCCTCTACGGGAAAGCCTACATCCAGATCGGACCTCGTATAACCAGGCCGCAGATTTGGTACGGCCCAGGGCGCACCGCGAAAATCCCCCAAAAATACGATCTCTCAGGTCGGACACCTGCAGCCACCACAGGAGTAATACCACTTCAGACCGCACCTCGGCATAACCAGCGCAGAGGCGCGTTACCCAGGTCGGACTTCAACTTCCTTCGGTGCCACATCTTTCTCCAAGCGACGGACAATAAACAACCCAGCTCAGATCGGCACCAGAAGACCCTCACATCCAAGAAACAACTTCAGCCAAGCCACACCTCACCTCGGCGAAGCGCTGTCTTCACTCCACCTCGGCCTCGCTGTTCCTCGGCTATTCGGGGGGGGCTATGATGGGATATAGCCCAACCGAATGGGCCCACTAACAGGCCCAAGCGAGCTGGGCCTAACATTGATAGCAGCCCACACCGGGCCGAGCCCAAGTAGAGCCCTAATCATTGCGGAAGCCCTAGCCTCCAGAACCGCTGCTCTCGGCCAATGGAGAGGCGCCTGCAACAGGTCAGCGCCACCCTCCACATGGCGCACGTAAGACGAACGGTCCCGGTTCCGGCCAATGGAGAGCATGCGGAGGAAGAGTCACACCACGACCAATGGAGAGGTCGGCGCGCCGTGGCAAGGTCAAGTCAGATAAATAGAAGGAAAACCGATGTTAGAAGGGTTAGCAATTTCATGAATACAAAGGCTTGTAACCAATACTCTGCATTTAAAAGCTATAGTAAAAGTATTGAGGAATCATTCCTCCGTGGTGACGAGATCTCATTAACGATCGAACCACGTAAAAGCCCGGGTGTTCTTAATTGCATTACATAAATCTCGACACTCACATAGCTAGATTCATCAAAACTTTTAATTTATAATAGTCTACAAATTTATAAAAAAAAGAAAACGAACTGACTACAAGTTGGAAGGGACGTCAAAAATAAGGAGGGCTGCTTACGTAGGATTTTAATGGTGGCGAAAAATCAAGAATTATGAATTAATGATTATTATCGACAGCAATTAATTATAGGCACGTTCCATTCTATTAAATAGTACTAATTCTGTACTCAGAGAATCAAAGATATTATTTATATTCGTTTACATATACTCAAATCCATCATCTGGAGACTGGAGTAGCCGTTAGAATGTAAAATCTTATTACTATTATTTTTAATTTTCGAATGTTAACCTCATATCTGTTTCATGTGTCGGTCACGCGCCTTAACATGTCTTTAATGAAACGAAGGAAAAAAGAAATTGTTTTTCTTTAGGCAAGGTAATACTTTGTTGAGATAGTGATTTTATCCCTAAAATTGCGAGGAGTAATAAAATAGTCCTACAAATTTCAAAAGCGATCAAATTTACACAAAGGAACATAAAATATTCACAAATTAAGTCGTTCAAATAGCGACATTAATTTCAAGGTTCCTTTTGAAATTAGAATGAAACAAAAGTATAAATATGCAAACTTCAAAACTGGTGTCAATACTACTGATCAGTTCAATTAAATGGAGTTATGTACTGAGTGATATCAGTTAGCAAACCTACTGACTGCCGAGGCAACAAGTCAGCTAGCTAGACTGATAACTGATGTACGTGTAGAATGTGGTGGTTACTATATTTGCCTTACTAAAAATTTAAATTGACTTTAAACACCTAGTCGAATATTGCTTAGGCAATTTTTAGTTTATCTATTCAGTATCAAACTGATACTGATAGAGTGTTTTAAATCGATGTTATGCTGTTGGGTGTTGGTGATTCCAGTTCAATAATATGCAATGTAAAATAATATAGTGAATGTAAATAACTGAAAGTAAATAACACGTTGAGTTTTACGTGGTTCGGAGAGATCAGTTCCTACGTCCACGGACTAATTGCTCAGTCAATCCACTAACTTTGAATTCGGTCTTGTTTAGAGGTACAAGAGTAAACTTAGATACAGAGTTAACCTTATTGTATCCTGCCTTACTTGGTATTTCTCCTACGCTATGAAAGTGCTAGAAACCTCGATCGCCACGGGTGCAATGACTTAAACCTCTTGCTTATAGGTGCAAGATAACCAAGCTTTCAGCAACTAATACTTCGTTGCCTACTTGTCCAAACTTCTACTTAAACAGAAGTGTCTTTGTAGAGGATTTTTCAACTAAAATCTGAGATATCACATGTAACAAACTCAGTATGTCTAGATTTAAGATATACAAAAGGTAGTATCCTAGACTTAAGGAAGTATGTCTAGGCTTACAATTCACATTTTCTCTCTCTCTAAACTTTAATCTCCCAATCTATGCCTCCACTGAAATTAGTGCATAAGTGCATTGATCGCCCGAACAATATGTTCACAATATTATTTGGAGATCTCCGCACTGCATATGAAAGTGTTGCTTCGCTTAAACACACAATCATATATAAACTGTTATCCCACACGTAGTAAACAAATGAATTAAAAAACTCAAGAACACCGAAGAAACTTTTTCACTGATTATAATTATAATCAGATGCCAATACGGCGAAATAATTCACTATAAGATTTACAAATAACGTTACAAAACTCACTACTTTACCACAAGATAAAGTCGGAAAGTTGAGTACTAAAACTATCTATCGAGATCTATGAAAAAGCTAAGAAGCTATCTCTCAAGATATATGAAAATACTAAATATTTCCTCACAACACTCGTGTACTAAAAGGACAACCTTCTAACACCATTAGAAGTTAAACACCGTGTGATATTGGAAATGTTACAAAATGCACTCAACAACATAAACAGATCTTCGATTGATACTCAAGAGTTGCGCTCTTTGCAGATGCTTGCCTCCTTTTATAGACGCTGAGGCCTTCAATTGCATGTGTTGGACCACGATCCGCCCACTAAGGACGTGACTAAGTCATGGCGGCTTGTTGCATGGCTTGCTCCGTAAAACTTTAACCGAATGCACTTAGTCCACCCGATCTCTAGCGATCATTTTCGTGTTCCCGGTGTATTACCATCGCATCCCGCGAAACATGTCGTAACCTGCACACTAAGGAGAAGAAACGGCAAACAATATACAATAACTAACTCCTGAAATCGTGAGAGTTAGTCAAAGCTAACCAACTCTAACAAACTCCCCCTTTTTGCCTTTCTTCACAAAACCTGTATATACAATACAATGTACAGTATATATATACAGTACTCCCCCTGAATCCCAAATATACATAGAATACACTTCAGAATAAATCTCCCCATTTATTTAAATATCCTCTTAATAGTTCCTGCCACACATTCATCAACAATCATCAAAATAGTGACACTATCAGTGCATAAACCATTCAACCACTAAAAACATCAGACATCATGCAATTGATAAGCAAAAACTATTAGATGTCCATAAGAACCATAGGATGTCCAACATCATCAAACAACCAACACAACATGTTCCAAAAACAATTAAAAATTCAAGAGTTTATCACCAAAGAAACATTTCAAATGTCTTCATTCGCCCATCGCCCATATTTCCACGTCCACTTGACATTCCGACGACTCCCCTACTTGATCTCCCTTTTGAGAAGAAATGAGGCCAAGCAAGTCAATCCTTAAACCTGTTACTTCAAGCCGAGTGACCTTACAGTCGAGAAAGACTTGTTCGAGTTTTTAAAGGCCCAAAGATAGCACACACACTTGACCGGGCAATGAAATCATCTCTTCGGATCGGCTTCGTAATCTTGTCCATCGTGGATTTTGAAGGATTATTCCATGGCAAATTGGAAGTTTATTCCCGAGAACAAGGTGTTGCTAATGGAGAATTGTTGAAAGTCCTCGAACAAAGACGTCACGTGGTCCATCCGCAGACCCTCGCTTTCTTCAACAATTGATATAACGATGAAGGAAATGGGAGTAAAGATGGATTCTATTTACCTGCAACTGCACCTATTTGTTCTACTACCAACTTACCTAAGTTGAATGGTATTCCCTTTCCAATCTGTATGCGTAATACCATGTTGCATAGTAACTATCAGCATCGCTTGACGACACAAGCCAATTAGTCGTCATCAATTTAAACGAATGTAACGCGATAAGTTAAACTTCCACCGGACATAGGACTCTTCCACTTCTTAACCCTTCCTCCTGTTATTTCTTTTGCGATCTCATCAGCGTCATCAACAGTTACATCATTTATCAACTCGTCAATCCCATAAAATTCGTTGATCACACAGGCAGTAATATTAAAAATCCGACGCCTATAATACACCTTACAGTATTTGTTTGATGTACATTCAGCAAAAGATTTGTCCATGTTTGCATACACATGCCTTATCACGTTTTTGGGGTAGGGATGAATAGCCGAAACAGTTTGAAATAGACCACGTTCTTTCAAGAATTCAACAAGATTATTCTGGGCAAAAGTTACCTCGTCAATTTTTCTCTCATTCAAGCATTTTAGGTGCTTGAATTGCTCCAACGCTTTTGGCATTCCTTTGAGTAAAACTTGAAAGAGATGGCTCTTCCACTTCAATGTCTCGAATCAAGAACATTGATGGATTCTGGAACTAGAATCCCAATTTTCTTCCTCAGAGTAGGGACTCGGAGGTGCCGGTGGATCAGTGGATGGAGATGTCGTTGGAACAGTCAGAGGAACAGAGGTTGTAGCGGCTGTGGGAACAGTGGGTGGAACAGTGGATCCGTAGTCTTTCTTGTACTTTCTTTCTTCTTTCCTTCAATCTTGCGCTTTCTTAAGTTCCTCAAGAATTTTGCCTAGTGAGATGTCGTCCTCACGGAGTCTCGAATCAGGTTGGTCGCGCTATTGTGGTTTGAACCTTCGTCTTCTTCCCGAGGATCGAGAGTCACCCGGAAACCCATGTTTCTCCTTCCGACTCGGAGGATGAAGAGTGCCCTGACCATCACGCGGTTTGTCGACTTTGGTGAGTGATCTCTGGAGGAGGGACACTCTTTCCTTTCGATCCTTCGTCGGAGAAAATTACGGTTCCTCCCCAAGAATGCCGACATGGACCGTGATCCCGGCCTTGTAGGCGTGCTTGCCGTGGTATACGCTCCGATCTTCTTGTTGGTAATTTTTCCTCTTTCTTTCACCCCTTCTCCGCTTGCTTGACGCTCACCTTCCTCGGGATATATTGTCGAATGGGTTGCTTTCTGTGTTCCATTTCAAGAGCTAGAACCTTTTCTGGTACCACCGGAGTCGTGCTTGGTCCAGGTGTCTCAGGCGGTGTTTGGGTCGCCGTCAGTGCTTGTTGCATTTCGGCGAGCTTTCTAAAAATTTAGCAAACCCAGCGAGCAAGGCGGAGGTGGCTGGATCCATTTTTCTGGGGAGAGAGAGGTTAAATGTACCAAAATAAATGAATGTGGTAAAATGGAACGTTTCAGCCTTTTTGCAATGAGTATAAGCACTGTGATTTGATAAGTGACATAATCGTGTCGGTCTGGCAGATTATAAGCGGCGTTAGAGGCAAGAGGATAGCATGCAGGTGATGTGATTTAAAAAATATCTCTTGAAACAAACCCTAATTTAAAGGAACAAACTCCACATCATACGGTGCCAGTTAAATAGGAGATAAATATGGGGATTTGTTGAGACAAAAATCAGATCAAATAAATGTGATACCACTTAACCAATTTTACGCTGATATCTCCAAAAAATAGGGGATTAAAGGAACAGAAATTCCAAAAATTCTGGGATTACTCACGGATTTTTAGGGGTATTTCACAAAATGTTATCATAACATCTCCATAAACATAGGCTCATTTTAATCAGAATAAAACATATAAATACAGCCCCATGTAAAATTCGATTGCACTATTTTTTGGCTTTCGAAAGCAATCATGGGTCGCACTGTTTGTAAGGTAGCATCGTCGCGCTACGCTGCCGTGCCCCCAAACTACTTTGGTGTTTTCTCGTATTACTAGATATTCTTCATCATATTGAGTCATGCATTGGGAGAACATGTCGATAACAAACATTAACACGTAAGTGTTATCAAAGCAATTGTATCACCTTCGAATATTACATTTTGTGATACAAACAAATATATTCAAGCTTTATTGGCGAGAGCAGAAGACCAAGAGATCTACGAAGACTCATAAATCTCTCGTGATCTAGCGGCTTAGTGAAAATATCAACGATTTGGTTTCGGTTTTCACATAGTCTAACTCGATTACCTCATCCTCCACCAAATCTCTTATAAAATGGTGTCATATATCTATGTGTTTTGTCTAGAGTGTTGAATGTGGTTTTTAGAGATATTGATCGCACTTATGTTATCACAATATACCAAACTCGGTCTGCTCACAATACCATAGTCGTTAAGCATTTGTTTCAACCAAAGGAGTTGTGTACAACAACTTCCGGTACTTCACGATTACGCCTCGGCGATGAATAAGACACACAATTTGCTTACGACTATGCCAAGACACCAAATTATTTCCAAGGTAAAACATCCCCACTGTATTCTTCCTATCATCCGTATCTCCACCCAATCCGAATCACTAAATCCAACCAAATTAGATTCGTGTCTTTTGAAAAGAAAATGCCAGGTCCGATGTTCAAACATACCGATAACACGTTTGATGACCTTTAAGTGTGACATTTTAGGCTTAGCTTGGTACCGCGCACACACACACACGAACATCAAATCGGTCGTGGTCGTGAGATATAGGAGACTTCCTATCATTGATCGTAGAGTGTTGGGTCAACATCTTCTCCAAGATCATCTCTCGGTGGGTTGTCACTTGACCCCATTGGCGTTTTCATATGCTTTGCTCCTTCTAGCTCGAATTTTTCACCATATCCGTGCATACTTGCTTTGGGACACGAAAATTCCGTCATCCATTTGCTTGACTTGGAGACCCAAGAAATCGTTAGTTCTTGATAAGCAAGATTTACGCGTTTATAGTTGATATTTGAAGATGAGTTTAGTCGTTTATCGTGCGTTTACGTATCGATTCTAATGTTTATCTATTTTAGAAGATCTGCTCTTGGGTGTTCTTTTGGTGTTGTGTGGGTCTATATGTTGAAAATCGAAGCAAGGACGAGCAGTTAAACACACCGGCGCGTGTTTTAGCGACCATCCCTGGCGGTCGCAGGCGGCCGCCAGGAACACGCCGTGAAGCAGAGACCGCGACGCGAGGCTTCCAGCGAGAAATCGCCTGGCAGCTGGTCGGTGGCTTCGCGCTGGGCTGCTCGTCGCGGTGCGCTGGGTTCGCAGCGTGTTTCTAGCGGCCGCCCAGCGACCGCTAGGATGGTCGCTAGAACACGCCGACAGTGTGTTTTGGCTCAAGGCGCTCTTGCTTCGTTCACACATAGACCCACACAACACCAAAAGAACACCCAAGAGCGATCTTCTAAAATAGATAAAACATTAGGAATCGATACGAAACGACATTAAACGAAAGCTAAACTCATCTTCAAATATCAACTATAAGCGTGTAAATGCGCGCTTATCAAACCCCAAACTTAAATCATTGTTTGTCCTCAAACAAAACCAAAATGTAAAGACACAACGAAACGATCAACGAGCGTAGCAAAGATGATAACCATTCTAGGCCTCAGAAACATATCAACGCTCAAAAACATTAGTGCACATGACGACGTTAGCCAACTCAACACAAACAACAATTGACGGTAAAAACTTATTTAATTCAACTCTCACAACGGCATGTGTGTAAAATATAGGATACACTCAACTCATAAAGAAATATAGGACGTGTATACACTCAACGATCAATGCAATGCAACATCTTACCATAGGCTTGCCGTTTTTCTAATATCTCCACCACGCTATTGTGTTCAAATTAGGATCAAAGAGGTCTTTTCATAGGTTGTAATGTAGGCACATTGTTAAGGTAGGATAAAATATGGCTAAGTGACTGAAAAACATTCCAAACACCCCCATCTATACTATTCGACACATATGGACTTCGTCCATTTTCCCCTTCTTTCCCAACGTACTAAATCAACGTTTCAATTCCCCAGAAGGTACCTATACTTTGATTGAAGACCCTTTATGCTCAACACTCACAGTGAACTTGACATTTTTCTTTTTCTTTTCTTTTCTAGAGCTTATAGGGTTTATCTTATACAACAAAGGTACATCAAAATTTCACCCCTTTTGATGTGTTTTTCTAAACGAAACTTTTCTCATCATCACTACATCAAAATTGTTGGATTTGTATACAAAGCAGTTTGGTTGAGCTTGTATACAATGTTTCCTATTACCACTATTACAATCTCCTATCTGATTTGAATACTTGATTGCATATATCTGTCCCCTTATCTCATATATAAGTTAGATCATACAATGTGTAGAAGATCACGTAAGTCGTATGATTGGTCAAGCTTAATGAGATATAAAAGTTTCACGTTGAGACGACTTAAGGACGAGTTGTCGGTTTAGGCTGCGGTATAGATAAGAAGTGACTTGACTTAGTTGCTTGTCTATCTTTGATACGCCTCGACGTATTGAAGGATCACGGTGAGATGAGTTCTTCTTTCGACCGTCGTGAAGAACCAAGATCTCGGTGACTTACGATGATCTAAACCTCGATAAGGTATTAGGTGAATATGAGTTGTCAACCATCACTTTGACTTGTTATGGGTGAGGGTTAGATGTTCTAACCCAAGATTCTCCGCATCTTGGGTGGTGGCGAGATTGTATGTCACGCTAGTTATCTATGACGAGTCACCGTATCCGTTTAGGATGATGACGCCCCTTAAGGAGCTCAAAAGGTTTATTGTACTAAACCCCGCAGTTGAGTTAGCTCAAGTACAATAATAAGGTTGAGTGGTACTACTTAAAGAAATGAAGTTATTAATCGTTTTAGCGATGATTGCTATAAATGATTAATGGACGCTCGATATCTTAAATCTGGGATTCGTAATGTCTAAGTGCAAGCCGACTCAACTTCGGTAATAAAGGGTAAGTCAACATTCTTTCTCTAGTGGCATGATCGAATGTTTATAAATTAATTTATGTTAAAGGTGAACATAAGATAATTAATTTATTTGAGGCCCATCTTTATTCCTTGCATTTGATCCCTGGGCTGGCCCATCCAGGCCCGTAGCCAAGGAAAATCGGCGCCCCTCATGCTCCCAATTGGCAAGATTTTATTCTCTTTATCCACAAGGATATAATTATATTTATGGTATATGCATAGATCCTTTCCATATAAGATTATGGAAATAATCCTAAGAGTATGGAAATAATCCTAAGAGTATGGAAATAATCCTAAGAGTATGGTAATATTCCATATAGGATTATGGTAATATTCCATATAGGATTATGGTAATATTCCATATAGGATTAAGGTAGTGCATTATAAATATAAGGTATGAGATAAAGTCAGGTTAATGCTCATAAATTAAGAGGAAGATTTTGGTCGTCTCGATTGAGAGAGAATTTTAGGAGTTTGGTTGTGAGAGCATTGGGTGATTTTCACATTCTCCATAGATCGTCCTCACTCGGCGTTGGAGATTGGGCAGCGGGATACGATCCGGAAAGGTCAAGCGAGTCGATCCGTTCGATCCGTTCATCTCGTTCCGTCGACCTCTTCGGATCAAGGTAAACACGTGTAAACCCCAGCGTGTTGCGATTTAATTATATAGGCGCATGGGTTTATAATCAATGTATGGTGAATTAAACACCCGATGGATCGGGAGGTTAACATCGTTTTCCTAATTGGTATCGAGCACAGGATCGAATCTTGGCTCTTGGATTAGTCACGTTTGATTATTACGTGCGTTTATTTAATTGTGGATACATCGTTCATCGTGGCTCGTTTATTATTTTGTCGAATGTTGTTGTTTTCTACGAGAAAATCCGTGGTTGGTGGATTTTATTATGTAAATCTTATACGTAAAAAACGAAAAGCGAAAACGAAGCAGCGGCAGGAATAACGGTGGCTCGGCGGTCCACGGGCGGTATCTCGCGAGCAAGCCTCGATCGCGGCGATCGCGGCCGGCGGCGAAGCGTGCGTTCGCGCAGCCACTGGCGCCACGCGGCGGCGATCGCAAATGCGACCAAGGCAGCGGCGGCGAGCTAGCGGGCGGCAGGCGCGTTCGCGGCCCGCCGCCAGCGGCGAGACTTCGCGATCGCGGTTTCGACGGCGGGCGCGTCTCGGCGAGCGTTGGCGCTCGGGCGGTGGGCCGCATGTCACCTTTCGTCGGTCGCGGTCGCCTTAGCGATGCGAGTAACCGCGAGGACACGCGGCGGTGACGATGGGTGGCGGTGGGCTGCCCTGGCGCGACCCGGCAGATGAGCCGACCCGGCCCGGACCCGTTTTCGATTTTCGGTCCGTGCCGTGCCGCGAGCCCTGGTGGTCCGTGCCCGTGCCGCGCGAGGCCCGTTTAGTTTAAATTACGTACTTTGTAAATCTATGTAATAGATTAGATTTAAATGTGCGAGGTTTCACGATTGGGCGCGATGAGCGTTTATTTATTTTATCGTTCAAATGCATGTCGTGGATGTTTAAATTATGGGTAGCATGCTATGTATGTTTATATTCGTTGACAAACCTTTAAGTGTTTTACGTGGTGGATGCGCATAGTAAGCATGCTAGGTTTATCGGCGTTTATCAAGCTTTTTTAGAATTACTGCGGTATGTTTTACATGTTGAGTTCTATAGAAAAGCATGCTAGAGATCGTGATGCATGGACAAACCTTTTGAATAAAAGACTAAAAACAACGACAAATTAATTTTTCAAATTAAAATGTCAGACCTCCTTTTGATCTCTAAACAAAGTGAGGCCTTGCTTGTGAGTGGCGATCACAGCGTGCTTGCTTCCTTTTTATCATAAGTTTGTTAGATGAGATTTCTAAATAAAACATTTTAAATCTATTGAGAGTGGGTTTCAATGGCGTCCCACAGCGTGTAGCTTCATGTGCGATTTTCATAAGTTCTCTAGAGATAGATATAAAATGAGATAACAAAAATTTGAATTAGGCGGTATGGTCAGGTGAGTATACCAATTCTAAAATTCATTTTCTGTTAGGTATGGTCGATGCTAGACATCACCTCAAGTACAACTTCATGAAGTCCTTGCGATAGTGATGGTCTAGTAAGTCAATCATTAATTTCATTTGTCATGGATAAGTTGACATGGATTGAAATTAAGCGACTAAAGGTATATTTTAGTCGGTGGGGTTCGTGTAGGCGTCCGCGTGGCTTGCATGTGGAATTCCTTGGCGATTGGAGTTTCAATTAATATTGTTTTATCAAAGCGTTACAATATTATTATTACAAATTATTTGCGATCGTATGTATGTGTTTACATTATCGTTTCGGATATGTCTCTTCGCGATTATCGATATCTACGCAAAAATCCGTTATCGGTCCAATTTTATCAGTGGAAGCGTAACATGGAATATGTTCTTATATTGAAGAACATGTTTGTTCTCACTACTCTAAACCCGATGCCTGCGGCGCATCGACTAATGAGCGGCGAGTCAAGGACTTTGGAATAAGTCGAACAATATGGCTAAATGCTATATGATGACTACGATGTCAAGGCTGCATTGCGACATCGTCGATGGTGAGCGCTGACGATATTTGGTCGAGTCTCGAGAGTAAGTTTGGGCGTCGGATCGGACGATCCACACAATGAGAGAAATCTTGGCGTGTAAGATGGAAGAAGGAAGTTGGTCCATGAACATGTCTCCCGCTGCTCGTCATGGATAGTCTTGATGGGTTGGGAGGAGGTATGCGGACGAAGGTCGATATCATCCTCAATACCTTTCAAGTCTTTTGAGAACTTTCGCGTGAATCGATCATGAGCAAGCCGAGTTTACACTTAGTCGGTTGCTAATGATCTCGTTCTGCGGAAGGAGTTATGGAAAAAGGCACGCTCTTGCTACATCTAAGGGCCCAAAATTTTCGTTGCAAAATGGAAATAGAAAAGGGGTGCAAAGGTGGTAAAGGCGAGGAAATAGTGGGAGTAATGGGAGCAGAACATGGTTGCCAGGAGGCAGAAGAAGCGAAGGAGAAGGCGGAGTGCTTCAAGTGCGGCAAGGCTGGGCATTGGAAGGCCAAGTGCCCTATGCTCGAGGCTCAAGTGCGCGTTTGCTTTAATGTGAAACATGTTTAGCGACTTGTTCTACCATTCTTGGGTAGTGATCTGGTATAGATAATGTTGTTACACCTTGCGGGGTTCTGCGGACAAGGAGGTGTTTGATGGCGAGATAACGATCTCCATGGGCAATCTGCGGTCAGGCTATTGCGATTGGAGATGTTTCTTTATGTTTTAATTACTATGATTTTAGTTTTGAAAGGCGTTTTATATGTGCGGTTTTCGTGGAACCTTGTTCTGTTTAAATATTTACTCATGGATATTCATTATTTTTGATAGTGGTGTTTCTATCATGAAATGGCGAGTTATCGTGTTGGCACTTTATATAATTAGCTTTATACTATTTACGCAAAACATAATACTATAACTATGTTGTCTTCATCAAACCCTAAAAAGAAAGTTTTCTTAAAGATGACTCTACTTTTCTCGGCATCTTAGATTAGGTCACATCAATCTAAATAGGATCAAGGCGGCTAAGAATGGGCGTTGGGTAATCTCACGGTTACTCCGTTCGATCTGCGAATCTGTATAGAAAATGAATATCGACGGACCGCTAAGCGAAGGGTTATGAAGCCGCGAAATGTTGGAGTTAGTCCATTCGACCTATGTGGACCGATGTCCACAAGCTCGTGGAGATGCAGTATTTTGTCACTTTCATTGGCGATTACTCGAGTGCGGATACATATACCACCGCATAAGTGCAGATGCTTTGAGAAATTCAAAGAGTTTAAGGCGGAAGTGGGCGAAGCTGGTAAGGTATCAATCGCTGCGGATGCGATCGCGGTGGCGAATACCTCGATGAGTTTATGGACTATCTGTGATGTGGGATTACGTCGGCGCACTTCACGGAGCACACCCACAAAATGGTGTGTCGGGGCGAAGAAATAGGACTCTTTTGAAATGGTTAGATCTATGATGAGTTATGCTACATTGCCTATTTCGTTGGGGATATGCCTTGAGGCGGCGGCATACTTGCTAAATCTGTAAAGTCCAGTCGGTCGAAAAGACCCTTCGGAGTTGTGGTTTGAGTGGCCGGTTTAAACCATAAAGATATGGGGGCGGGTCCGTGTCTTGAACAGGAAGAGGCGACAAGTTGGAGCTCAGATCGGGCTGTTTATGGCTATCTGAGAGGAGCGAAGGTGGTTTATTCTATAGTCCTAAGGATCGGAAGGTCATTATAGCTAATGCTCGATTCTTAGAAGGGACTACATGAAAATCATAAGTCAAAGTTGAAATCATTCTTCAGAATTAGAAGATGATCGTATTCCACACCGATTAGGCGAAGAGTGCGAGATGTCGAGTCAGTGGGAGGATCGACACGAGATACTGAGAAATTGAAGTGGGTCGAGGGTTCAGGAATACCGGCCGTGAGTGGTACTACGACACAGTTGTGCAGTTAGAGAACCACAAGTATCTGCGCCGTTGCCATTGTGCTGTAGAACCCGTCGTAGTGGGAGGGTTGTTCGTCAACAGGCGATTTATGTCGTGGGTGAATCTTGGTTTGGTCCCGGACGAACATGCAATAATCGACCATGGACATCTGAGGCGTCTGAAGATATTGATGCAAGATCGGCCACGCTATGGACTTAGAAATGGAGTCCATAAGCTATGGATGTATAGAACACCCTACCGGATGGCAGGAAGCCATAGGTAGTAAGTGGATATCAGAGGAAGAGATTCGATGGAGGTTTGACTTTTAAAGCCGAGCTTGTGGCGAAGGTACACTTCAGTTGAGGGCATCGATTTGATGAGACCTTTTCGCTTGTGAATGCTCAAGTCCATCAAATTCTTCTAGCCATAGCGACCCTTGAACTGAGGTTTGGCAAATGGATGTTAAAACCGCTTTTCTAAGCAGTTACCTTGAGGAAGGTAGAGACATCTATATCGCGACACAGAAGGTTATGTGGTAAGGGTGAAACATCTAGTATGGAAGCTAAGTCATTTATGGACTTAGCGAACCTCGATCATGGAACTTACGCTTTGGCGGTGGTAAAGTCCTATGGATTTACCAGTTGCCTAGCGAGAGTTGTGTGTATCGGTTAGATGTCAGGTGATGTGGTATTTCTTGCCTTTATGTAGATGATATCCTTCAGTTGGCAACAACGTGAAGGCTTATCGGGCGTAAAAAGTTGGCTATCCGATCAGTTTCAAATGAAGACTTAGGAGATCGGTACATTCTTGGGATCAAGGTTTCGAGATGCAAGAAGAAAATGTTGAGCTTATCTCGGGCGTCTTACATTGATCTTGTGATTACTCGTTTTAGTATGCGGACCGCCGAGAAGTTGCTACCTTTCGGACATAGGCGTTCCTTATCTAAAGCGGATCACCTATATTTGCAAAGGAGATAGAGAAATGAGACAAGTTCACTACGCTTCCGCGTAGGAAGTCTCATGTCGCAATCTATGTCTGCGAGGCCCGATATACGCTGTCACGGTGGCGTAGTATGATATCGATCTAACCACAGACAAGCTCATTGGATCGATGATGTATACTCAAGTACACGAAAGGACTCGAGATTATAGGCTAGTTTACCATGCGAGATAGTCTAATGCCTTTGGGTTATCGACTGGATTTCAAGTGACCGTGATGAGAAAAAGTCGACCTCGAGCTATGTGTTTACTGGGAGGTGGGCCGTATCTGGCGGAGTGAGCAGCGATCATTGCGGACTCTATGGAAGCCGAATATGTAGCCGCTTGAGGCTTCTAAGGAGGCTGTGGTTGAGAACTACCTCATGGATCTAGATGTGAATTTTGGTTTGCCCAAGTATCATAGTTCTTGTGATAACTTTCGGTGCGATGTATCGAAGGAACCCACGGACCCATAGCGGCTAAACACATAGAGAAAGTACCATGTCATGAAATCATTAGGCGAGGTGGCGTCTTGATTGAAAAGATTGATCGACGGAAAACTGGCGGATCCATTCACGAAGAGCACGCAAAAAAGTCTACGATGGACACGTTAGAGGACTTGGATTGCGCATGGCACCCACTTAGAAAAACTTTTGTATAAGTGGGAGAAGCAAAGTGATGGTTGTTTGTAATAGCTAGTAGAAAAGACACATTGTATACTAAAAGTTTGCTTTAGTATAAGTGGGAGATTGTTGGATTTATCTTGGCGGTTTGGTTGAGCTTGTATACATGTTTCTATTACCACTATTACAATCTCTATCGATTTGAATACTTGATTGCGTATATCATGTCCCATTATCTCATATATAAGTTAGATCATACGATGTGTAGAAGATCACGAAGTGCGTATGATTGGTCAACAATGAGATATAAAAAGTTTCCACGGTGAGGCGACTTAGGGCGAGGTTGTCGGTTTAGGCTGCGGTATAGATAAGAAGTGACTTGACTTAGTTGCTTGTCTTCTTTGATGCGTCTACGGCGTATTGAAGGATCCGGTGAGATGAGTTCTTCTTTCGGCCGTCGTGAAGAACCAAGATCTCGGTGACTTCGATGATCTAAACCTCGATAAGGTATTAGGTGAATATGAGTTCTTGACCATCACTTTGACTTGTTATGGGTGAGGTTATATGTTCTAACCAAGATTCTCCGCATCTTGGGTGGTGGCGGATCTTGTATGTCGCTAGTTATCTGTCAGTCCGTATCGTTTAGGATGATGGCGTCCTAAGGAGCTCAAGGTTTATTGTACTAAACCATGAGGTTGAGTTAGCTCAAGTACAATAATAAGGTTGAGTGGTACTACTTAAGAAATGAAGTTATTAATCGTTTTAGCGATTGATTGCATAAATGATTAATGAATCGATCGATATCTTAAATCGGGGATTCGTAATGTCTAAGTACAAGCAGAGCTCAACCCGGTAATAAAGGGTAAGTCGACATTCTTTCTCTAGTGGCATGATCGAATGTTTATAAATTAATTTATGTTAAATTGAACATAAGATAATTAATTTATTTGAGCGCCATCTTTATTCCTTGCATTTGATCCATTGGTGGCCCGTCAGGCCGTGAGGAAAATCGCGCCTCTGCTCCCAATTGGCAAGATTTTATTCTCTTTATCCACAAGGATATAATTATATTTATGGTATATGCATAGATCCTTTCCATATAAGATTATGGAAATAATCCTAAGTATGGAAATAATCTGAAGTATGGAAATAATCCTAGGTATGGTAATATTCCATATAGGATTATGGTAATATTCCATATAGGATTATGGTAATATTCACATATAGGATTAAGGTAGTGCATTATAAATATAAGGTATGAGATAAAGTCTAGGTTAATGCTCACAAATTAAGAGAAGATTTTCGGTCATCTCATTATTGAGAGAGAGAATTTTTCGAGAGTTTGGTTGTGAGAGCATTGGGTGATTTTCGAAGCATTCTCCATAGATCGTCCTCCTCGGCGTTGGAGATTGAGGCAGCGGGATACGGTCGAGAAGGTCAAAGCACGAGGTCCGATCCGTTCGATCCGTTCATCCGTTCCATCGACCTCTTGGATCGAAGGTAAACGCGTGTAAACCCAGCGTGTTGCGATTTAATTATATAGGCATCTTGGGTTTATAATCAATGTATGGTGAATTAAACACAAGATGGATCGGGGCGAGGGTTAACATCGTTTTCCTACAAAATTTCACTTTTGATTCCATATCCATCCTCGCCTCCTATCATCAGTTGTCGAAAGAAAAAGTCTAATAAAGGCTCGAAGAGGCGACAAATGGTATATATCATCGGGTTAGTGTTTGGGTGATAAGTGGTTAACTGTGATGGCCTTTTATCCTTTCAAATTGAAACACATATTGCAATCGAACGACTACGGACAGGTTCTAGAAGACAATCACATGCGATATCACAATTAATGGCGCTGTCGAAAATGTATACGGATGGACTCAAGTCTCAAAGGGATAAGCAAATGGTGAAAACAACAAGACTAAACCATCTCAGTCATTCTCGTTATTTTCTAACATATCATGCGCACTATCATCAAACTTCACCAAAAATTTCTATAGTCATTGGCTACATGGATTAACATACTTCTACTAACTTCGTTGATCGAGCGAGAAGAGCGAAAACAACAAAAAACGACAACAGCGACCAAAGACCCGAAAGCATAACAACTAAACCTATAAAGCATAGAAAACATAAGCGAGTTCTCAACCAACTAAACTCGTCTACTACCCAAACTTATTGTGAACATGTGGAAACAATAAGGTTTGCGAGAAAAGTAGTTGGGAGAAAAGAAACTTACCTCAGCCACCTACTCCCGTGTGGCGGATAAAATCCACGCCATGATTCCATTCTTTGCATCATCTCATCATCTTTCTTTGGTGCTCGAGATGTGCTTGTTGTTAGGCGTGGATAAACTTGCTTTGCTCCATAATTGATGTCAAGTTCTCGAATCATATGGTCGAGGCGACCATCTATGTGATCTAATCGATCATAAATCCGGGTCGTACCGTAGGCGGTGGCGGGGTGCGATATGCCGCTTTTTCGAGGACCGCCGGGCTCGGCTTGCTCGACACGTCGGCTTCGGCTTGCTCCTCATCTTTGTTGCTGCGCCCTCGGCCTCGCCTTGGCGTTCTGGCGCTGGATCACATACATAATGTACTCAGCTCGTATTCCGGTTCGTCGGGTAAAGTATCGACTTATGCTTGTGAGCTCGGGATTGAGGCGGGCGGAAGATTGATTGGCGTTACGATCATATAGACCACAAGTAACGTCGGGGTGCCTCTTGAGGAACATGCGGGCGTATAAACGCATGTGTCGGGAAGATAGTCGTGAGGAGATCGGACTCTCGATCGTGATCGAAGAAATCGACATCGGTGTATGAATCCCTATACAAATCTTGAATTACCGGGGCGTATGATGCTAGCAAATCTTGAGCAGCTAAGAACATGCCGGCATGCATCTTACGGTTGAACCGCTCCAATCGAATGCTCATATCTTGTGAAAGACGGCGCTGCGTTGACGGCCATGCAGAGGTGAATGTGAGGTCGGTGAAAGTAACGGACCGGCGGATTACGAATCGAGCTAGCCGGATCTCGAGGCATCATGTCGGTGTGCTCGAGTCGGCGTCCATGAACTTGACCATACGCTTTGGGTGTACTCGGCGTCCCATATGTATCCGTCGGATCTCCATTGATGATTCCATTGAGTTCGTCTAGCGGAGAGTTGTGGGGCTCGTTGTCGGTGAAACATGATGTGTCCGGCATGCCGTTTGTCTTGTGAACATGGAGTCGACAAAATTGAGAGTGAGGATCGGTATGTGAGATAATTGGTGTGATATGCGTCTGGCCGGACCTCTCGACTAACACGTCGCGTCATTGGTGATGCCCGTCTCTTGACCGTGGTGAGCGCATGAAGCGTGAGTGCTAATGCCGTAGTCTGCAATCTATCCCAGGGTACTTGCGAGTCACTTGGCGGATCGACCCCAAAATTTTGGATCGAATTCATCGGTGGTGCCTGCGTGGCTCGTCGTGATGCTCATCATGATCGCGTCTTGGAAATCATCTTGTGCCTCGTCTTGGGAGGTGGAACAATGCTCTTGCCTTTTCAGCTTGTGCGTGAGTGATGCGGCATATTTGTACCTAAAAAATTTCAAAGTTGAGCAGGTGTATGAATGAAACAATCAAAACATCGTCAACCCAAAATGCTCAATAGATCCCCAAACTTACAATCAAATTATTTCCCCGTATTATCATATGATCTTGCAGATAACATCTGATGGGAAAAAAAAACACATAGCGAAAAAAAAAAAAAATTCGAAATTTGCGTTAAAATACTAGCGATCACGCCTTGAGACCTAGCGGTCGCAGGGAGATCGAAACTAACGCTCGACCGCGTGGTATGTGTTATGGCCATGTGTGATTGACAAGTTGACGCACATGTATTTGTCGCGTATCAACAAAAATTCAAGGCTATTTTCACAATTTAGAAACCCAAATCAACAATGTAGGCACATTCGACGAAATATACTTGTATAAGCGTGAATAAACCTATCGTTGGACAAATCATGCTCAAGCGCCCACGAAATCTAGCAAAATAAACCCTATCTCTCAAAGTTAATTAAACCCACCTCGAGGATAAATGGAACAAATCCTTCCTAATCATGCTCAATAAATGTAAACCCATGAAGAATTAAGCGAATATAGCATACCTTGGGTGGTTTGGCGAATCACGAAAATTGTGGAAGAGAGGTGCTTGTGTGTGAGAGGGGTTGCTCTTTGTTTCGAGGAAAAACGTGTGTGTGTGTGTGAGGTTGAATTTTGGGAAAAATAAGGATAAGCGGGTCCGCATGGCGGGCGCGGGTCGGCGCCTGGTCGCGGCGGATCTCGCGTGTCGAGCTCGCGATCGCTGAGCACCCTTGACTGCATGTCGCTCGAAACAACGTTACCGCCCAATTTCTCGCGGCTTGCCGCGACCTCAGATCTTGCGGTGGTCGCTAAATCTCTTTTTTTTTTTTTTTAAAAGCTATTAAACTTTGGGATCTAACAAAACAACGACACGACACAAACAAAGAAACCACCAAAAACAAAAGCGAAAACAACAAAAACAAAAGCGGTGAAGCGGGTTACCTCCCAACGCCGATCTAGAATTATCATCGCTAGCTCGGCGGTACCTTATCATGGCTCGTTTATGGGTCGCCTGAACTTCTCGGTGAAGGTGTGACTTGAAGTATCTTTAGTGCTGGCGTTCCTTTAAAGATGTTGCCCGTGCAGGGCTCGAACTTCCATTGCAAGCATCACGGTAGGCGTGTATGCGGCCCGACCATCTTGACTTTAGCTTTCCGGGAATGAGGCGAAGTCGAGCATTGTAAAGAGGACTTCATTACCGTGAAAATCCTTTTGGCGAATGTGGATGTCGTGAAATTTACGGGCTCGTTCCGTATACCGAGAGTTCTCGAGCAGCATTCCACTCCACTCGTCGAGCTCTAACAGTTGGTCACTCCTCATCATTGGCCTCCTTGAAGTCCATGTTGATCCTCCTGAGTTACCCATTTCGCTTTGTGTTCAATTACGGTAAATGGCGGGTTGCAAATACCATTGATATGGAATAGCCCGATGGGGCTTTGCGCGATCGGTAAGCCCAGCGTCGCGCTTTGGCGCAATCTTTGCGGCTGAACAGACGATTTCTCTAGTCTGCTTGATCTCTCGGTTGTGAGCTGCTCCCGTTGCTTGTGGATGGTAGGGGAGGTGACTCGATCTTCGCTCATATTTGGCTAAACGTTGCTAGCCAATGATTATGGTCGATCCCCTCAGTTAGCCCTCGGGACTCCAGATCAAGGAGAATGTTCTTGTGAAGGAACTTGATCACTACTTTGGAGTCGTTCGTGACGTTCGATTTACCCTCTACTGACGGGGCTCTCCAGCGAGAATATGTGTAGCCTAAGACATTGGGAGCAGGACCCGTGAACGATCCCGTCCGCGAATAGTTCTACCTCCAGATTTTCATGTGGCATCTCGTGTTTCTTGGTGACATTCCCACTCTTTGACAAGCGATCACAACTCTTGATAAAGTTGGCAATCTTTGAAGATCGAAGGCGAAAAAGAAACCCGGCCAAATCTTTGCCTTTGTCTTTCCATTGCCAAAATGGCCTCCGATTAACGAACTATAGCACTCGTGGATTATGTTCTCCATTCTCCTTGGGGAGCCTGGACGTATCAAACCATCGGCACATCGAGCGGTAGAGATGAGGATCGTCCCAATAGTGAGAACTTAACATCGTGGAGCTTCTTTTCAATGTCCTTTGCGATGGGTAGAAGGCTAATCACAAGTAATTGACAAAATCGCGTACCATGGTGTGTGATCGGCGCGTCAAGATGTGCTACGTCAGGAAGTTCTCCTTTATGCCAATCTTCCCTTCCTCTCTTGATGACTTCTCCAATGCGACAAGTGTGGTACTACCAGTTTGCGACCACTTCTATCTTTGATCTCCATGTCGAACTCTTGAAGGAGGATCCATCTCACCAATCGGCTGAATCTTTCTTGCGAGCGAGATGGCGAATGGCGGCATAGTCGGTGTGCTGCGATGGTGTGGGTGCCCACAAATAAGGTCTAAACTTATCAAAGCATAGACCATGCAGTAATTTTCTCCGTGGTGGTGTAATTCATTTGCTGGTCGAGAGTCTTACTTGCATAATAGATGACTCGGAAAAGCTTGTCTCGTTTACGCTCAAAAGCAGCGCTTCAGCGCGATCCTCGCATCACACTCGGCTCGAGCGTTGACTCAATGGGTGAGATCAAAAGCGGAGTCGAGATGGGCGCCCCAATTTCTCGAGCGGCTCAACAACTCGCCGTGAACCGAACTTATATCTTTCTCGAGCAATCCACCAAAGCCCGTTATCGCAGAAATCCTGATGAGCTCTAAAACCAGCGTGACGAGAAACTCCTCAGATTTGACATTTGTGGCGGGCGTTTCTCGATAGCGACAATCTTTGCTCGATCACGCAAGCCATTGGCGAGGCTTGTGACCAAACACGATGCAACCTTGCACCCATGAAATATGCCTTCTCCAATTGAGAACAAGATTACGTCTCCTCACTCTTGCGGCACTGACGACGAGTTATGGAGACAATATCGAAGCGAAGAGCCAAACAGGAAAAGTCGTCCATAAAGACTTCCATAATATTCTCGATCAAATTTTGGCGCGTTTTAAGTTATTAAGATCATATAGGAATAACTTGTCAATTTGAATTATTAATTCAAGTTGTACTTTTAATTTTATTTTATTCCTTGCCAGATCGATTTCCTTCTTTTCTCCGGTGGTTTATGTTCACAGAGGTCCCGGACCTCTACGAACTACTTTGATCACGATAAATTCACAAAGAAGAAGGAAGGGCGAAGAAGAAAAGGAAACTAATAATAGTCGAGAATACAGGCGTTCATAAAGTAGCCGCATACCTGTTAGGCGGATTCACGAATCTGGCGTAATTGGCGACTATGGGACTCGTTGTCCACACTCTGAGGCCAAGGGCATTTGAATTACATGTCTGAACCTCCAGGCAATTTCAAGGAGGCGGATGGGGCCAGTAAATGCTAACAATTTCGGTGACCGGGTTATCCGTTTGCTGACTTGGAGACTAAATACGTTAGTTCTGCCTATGCTCGTCTCAAATTTAGGCGACATAGCACACTAGTGAACTCAGGGCATTTTTGTGAGTAGATCACACAATCATATCATCCACATAAATTTGTGTGAGAATGTTATCTTTGACTTAGTTTATAAACAATGTTACCACGCCATTCGCTCGAACAAACCGAAATCAATTAAGAACTTTGTTAAATGACCATACCATGCTCCGGTCTTTGTTTAAGACCGTATAATGCTTTCTTTAACACGAAAATGGTTGAAGCTTGTGAATCTTCAAATCCCTTGGGCTTCAACATATACCTCTTCTTTGAGTTCGACCATTTGGGCAGACTCCTGACATCCATTTGATATAGCTTGATGTTGAATAACGTATGCGATAGCTGGAGCAACCTTATGGACTCAATGCGTGCAGCGGTGAATGTCGTCGTCAAAGTCTATGCTTCCACTTGAGTGTATCCTTGTGCAACAATGTCACGGCTTGTTGCGGATTATGACACCAAATTAGTCCGATTTGTTCTTGAAAATTCACTTTGTTCAGATAACATTCACTATCGGAGTGCCGAAACAAGATACCACCATCATTCGAACAAATTGGTTAAGTTCATCATGCATTAACTACCCGAACTACGTCACCCAGGCTTCTTTTTATATTCTTAGGCTCAATTTTAGAGGCAAGCATATAAAACACAGCATTAAAGCACATATGGATGAAAAACATACCATCTCTCGGTGTTCAGATGGTCTATACCTGTTGATTACCGTCTTGAGCGTCTATATGACTTGAGAGATTGGATGGTTCTACAATTCTTCACGAGGATCTCGTCTTTCTTGTTGTTGGGCGTGGTTTAACTTCATATCGCTTCGAACCCGGATGTTTGCGTCGATGTTCCGATGGGCGAGCCTCGGCGATTGTGACATCACTTTGCGGCCATCTGTTGGACGGGATCTTCTAGATCACCACATCTTCATCATGCCTTTTCCTGCGAGATTAGCAAGATCATCAAAAACAACATTCGGACTCTTGAATGGTCCGTAATCTCGAGATATATATCGGTATGCTTGACTATTTAGAAGTACCCTGACGAAAATTCGCTATCGCTCTTCTCATCAAACTTGGTGAGATACTCTCTATCGTTGAAGATGCTAACAAACACGCGAAACATCGTGAAAATATTTGAGATTGGTTCCTTACCTTTCAATTTCATATGGTGTTTGAAGGAACACAGTCGAATGTTCCGCGATTGTTGATATGACATACGGTGTTAACGACCTACGCTTAACGTTTGGAAGACCTTTCGGACTTAACCATAACTTCGTGCCATTTCTATTGAGGTTCGATTCTTGCGCTCGGCTACACCATTTGTTGAGGGTGTTTTAGGCGCGAGAATTCTTGGAAAATTCCCTTTTTCTCACAAAATTTGTGAAGAGATATTCTGAACTCTCTTCAGTCATCATTCTTAACACTTGAACACCAAACATGTTAAAAATTCTAGCAAAGAGGATTTTAACGTTTCAAAGCGATATGCGATTTTCTGCATAAAAGAATGTCCATGTGACCTGAAAATCATCACAATGGACATATGTATACCTCTTACCACGACTTTCGATCTCGTGAGTCTACTAAATCCATGTGAGCGATTCAAAACATCGTGTTGTACCATAATGTTGTTCGCGATGTTGTACAACGGCGCATAGAGACATGGTGCATTTTCCCCTTTGACAATCACCACAGACCACCTTTCGACACACGCGCTTAGGTAGTCCACGTCACTTCCAACTTGTTTAACTTTGTCGAGATTTCTAAAGTTAGTATGTCCCAACTTTTGATGCCATGACTCTCGTCTTTTGTGCCTTATTGCACTTTGGTTGTCGTGCCATATAACAATTATCGGATGACCTCTGTCCTTTCATGAGACATGTGTTCTTACCATCATGACCTCACAAGAATCTTCTAATAATTTAACTTGACTACTCTTCAATCCTCTAATTGACTTATGCTTATAAGATTTGCCATTAAACTGTTACATGCAAAGACATTCTTGAGGCTAGGTAAACCTTGAACATTTAGGAGTCCTTTGCTATGATTTTCCTTTAGAACCACCTACAAATGATACACTACCTCCGATCCATACGACTCATAGTTGGCAAGGCGACTTACATTACGGTCGTGTGGCGGGGCGGCCGTATCAATACCGTGAACCGAAATGTTAGTTTAATGCATCGGTATAAACAACATGGCATTTTATATCATCTTTCACGCCAAACTCTCTTTGAGTCAGTTCCGCTTGTTAGTCGTGTTTTGCGGTGTGTGGCGGCGGATTAAGATCATGCGAAAGTGTTCATATCATGACCTAGGCATCATCCTTGTCCATTAAATCGACCTTCAATTTATAACGAGAAGGCCTAATGTGACCCGGTGTAGAAGCATGTGATGACATCGTATTTTCTATGTTTTTCTTGTGTCATTTTACCCTTTTACGATTCACCTTCTTTATGAATGGTTTCCCATTTGTGGCGATAATTAATGGGAACAACGATGTTAGGAACATCGTAAAACCTAAACCGGCGTTTGATTTGACGTAACAACGCATCATCTAATTTAGGCGTACATGTTCCACTTTACGAGCGCACCTTGTGCCGCCAAGTTGACATGTCACCTTGTTTAGTTCGGACTTCCCTTTGTGTTACCAAGACTTGAAGCTTAGCGAATGCTTTCGTCGTGTTTTCTCTTGATGTGAGCTCAAGATCTCGACTTTGTCCTTTCCATTTTTCAAGTAGCTCGTGTTTATAGCTTTTCAACTCTTGTACTATGGCGATAGAGTCTTCATGTGTCGCCTCTTAATCTGTATCATTCATCGAGCATTTGAAGAACAAACTTGAATAATAGTCGAGACCATACACATTTGATCTTGGATCAGCTTGGCGCATCTCGCATTAAACTCGACAATGTTTTGTAGCTGCGACATGGAGTCTTTTGTAGCGCGATCTTGGCATGCACGTCGCTATCGTATGTTACTCTTGAAGAACTCGGCTCGTCGTCAACTCCGTGATACCCGACGTGACTTTCATATCTTCATAGCGTTTCGCACATTGGTTTGCATAATGTCCTACCCTTTGCTTTCACGGCGTGGATACTATCAATGTTGGAGGAATCATACCTAAGCGTGTCGAGGAAAAGACTTCCTCGGTTTGCTTGGTGGGTGAAGCTTTAGGTTTTGAAGGCCGGATATTCTACCATTCGATGGCTTTTGATCCAGTAGGCACGGCGAGCTTTCTCATTGTTCTCTTCCTTACCATAGTGTTGAATTTCACGGTGATTAGAGCAACATCAGTTCCCTTTGATCTCTAATTGCTTTTCATCATCGACTCGATTATCTCCGGATGTTCCTTGGATGTTCTTGCTAGCGATGAAAGCACGATCGAACCTTATTGATTGCACCTTTCTCCGGATTTCCATCTCGTGTCTTGGGTGAATTCATGAGATCCATAGAACTCGATGGCGCAACCGTTTGAGATGTTTATAGCGGTGACCTTCGTCTGAAATCTTGCGGGTGGAGTTCGAAGAGCCTTGGACAAACTGACTAATTGCTTATCGCGTCGCCCAAGATCTTGACACTCTTGGCAATATCGATATGCTCTTGATTGTGTCGGTTGATGTTCTCTTCTTCATCCCTCTTCATATTCTGAATTTGGAAGTGAAATCACG